>WUQG02195534.1:0-22084 GCA_011317285.2 Androctonus mauritanicus
ATATAAAATATGTTTATATTAACAAATTACATTTATTTCTCTAAATTTTTATTAAGATAATTTTATATAAAGCATTTAATATGATCAAATATTTAAATAAAAGTAAATTATAAGCCAAATAAATAAGATAAACTGTTTATTCAAATAAACAGTTTTTGAATAAACATTAATAATAATTAAATAATAAACAGTCTATTTTACTTATTTGGTTTATATATTATTTTTATTTCATATTTACAGTAAGAAATCTTATATAACTTAGGATATTATTATTATTAATAGAACAAGTTTTATAATAAAAAATTACAACAGTTTTCTAGAATATTATTTAAGTTTTGACAAATTATTTACTTACTGGAGAACCTGGTTCACCTTTACTTCCTCTTTTCCCTCTCTTTCCTCGAGGTCCTGAAATTGATTAAAAATATAAATCAGAATATAAAAAATTAATTTATTTTTAAATTAAATGAAAATAATAGCTTGATAATTACAAGCTGTCTCTCTCCAATTTATAATTCTGATTTATGTTACATAAGTGAAATTTTATATAAATTATTATATAATTTTTATGAGAAAATTAAAAACAAAATTATAGTTGCATATATAACTTACACAAAAGGGCAAGATATATATAATAATTATAATACAATTCATTTGTACATTAAATATTGCAGTACAATAGCATTGTTTATGATAATGTTATTTATGAAAGTTAGAATTCTGATTTAAACACAAAAACATTTCTCAAACCATGTCTCATTACCAATTTTTTCAGCTGGTAATTGAGAAATAGCCCCAAAATTTTCATCATATGGATCTTTAGTTTGAACAGAATCCTGTTGTAAGTCAAGGATTATTTATGCATGAATTAACAGTTTGAAAATGAGAAAATTAAATTTAAACAAAACAAACAAAAAATTTAGTATATAAATATGTGAATCTATTTGTTTATTACAATATATATTTCAATAAAAAATAAACAAATTGGCTTTTGAACTAAAATGGTTGACACCATTTAATTTTCAAAGAATCCACAAAGCACTTTAAGCAAGAACAAATATCTATAAGAAATATAAGGAATCTACAAAACATTCCTGCTTAAAATGCTTTGTGGATTCCTTGTTTTTCCTATAGACAGTAGAACTGGGTAGTTTATGATCGTTTAATTTTTTTTATATTTATAAATACATTATAGTAGTCTTAGTAGCATAAGCTTTTTAAAAGTTTCAATGTGAAAGTTGACAATAGCCAGAAGGCTGAAACAAATTTTTAAAATTTGAAATTATTATTTGCTATTTTGAAATTAAATTTTATAAATTTAAAGAAAATTAAATAATTTTATTTATTTATTTATTTCATTTATGAATTAATGGAACTAGAGTTGGAAAGAACAATTATTGATATACATCATAACTCAAAAGGAAAAATTGTTGAATTTATTGAAATGATTGATCGATCAATCAACAAATTTTTATAATTGTGAAAATTTGAAATATTCCAGATTAACAATCGGCAATAAAGAAACAAATTAAAGCACACAATTAATTTAAGTATAGTAAATATTTAAATAATGAAAATCTTAAAAAGCTAAATAATTGAAAAAGCATTTTATATATATTTAATAATATTTTTAATTTAATAAAAATAAATTATTTGCAAGACTTATTATTTTTTTATATTAAGACAATACAATTAACAACAAAATAAATCTAATGCTTTTAATTCAATAAAAGATTTGTTTAAACTGAAAAATATTATAAATTAATGATCTTTTAAAAATTATCAAAATGAAAGAAACCTTTTGCTATATATTAAACGTTAATAATACATTAAATACAATACAAATAAATCCAAAAAGCTACAGAAACAATTCATTATACAATATAGTTTAGCAATTACTATGTTCCTAAAATTGATGTAGCTAGAAATACAAGATTAAAGTTTCTAAATCCCATATCACCTTAGGGATAATTAAAATAAACTTGTTTCCTAAAGATTGAGATCATGTAATTGGTAATTGAAATTAAAAAGAATACATGTGCTAATGGTGTTAAAATGACATAAAGTTACATTTATACAAAGTCTTTTCTGAAAAATGCAAAATTTTAAATTTTGTTTCAAAGAATTGATATTAATTTATTAATTTTATATAGTTATTGAAATTTTGTAATATATTTCATTATAGAGAATTTTTGGAGCAATTGCAACTAATATCCTGATTGAGAGAGACTTGCACATTTGAAAAAAAGAAAATGGATAATTTAGTAATAAAAAAACATTTTTTTGTAAGTTAGCATTTTAAATTTTATAGTAGTTCAGATTAATTTTATTAAAATAAGTAGTAAACATGCTGTATTGACATTATGAACTTTTATTCTAATAAAAGTTTATAATGTCAATACAGCATGTTTTTCTATTTTTATACTGATTTCTGAAATGGTTATTTGTTAGAAAATTATGATTAATTAAATTTTAAATAAAATTATTTTTGCATCATTCAGAATAGTAATATAACAAAATCCAATATTATACAGAAAAATACTGTACTTTATAATTATCTATCTACAACTGGATTTTTTTTTAATAAGTGTATAGTGCATAATACTTACAACGAATTATATTCAATGACAGAAACTGATTTAATTTGGAAATAATATGGAATTTATTTAGTTTTTCATTTAAACACATCAGTCGCTTTACTTATATATAATTATTATATACAGTGGACTCCTATACAACGCCGGGAATACGTTCTGTGTTATAGGAGACATGCATTATCAGACGATTTTATACAAATTTAAACTTTTCTTTGAATTCTTTTATAAACCTTTACATCTTTTATAATTATTAGCTTCATTGTGTATATATAAACAATAGTAAGTATATGCATTCTGCATTTCTAAACAAAAAAATCAAAAAGTATGTCAAATGTTAAAATTTATTCTGTGTGTGTATACGGGACTGTTTATATAGAGTTGTATGAATACTAGTCGCTACAGTTGTATAAATACTAGTCGGCTATTTTAAAAATAACACTAGCTATCCATTGTTTCCGCATAACATTTGTATATACTATACTAACATTTTATATAGTCAAGCCTATATGATATACTTATATTACATCTCTTTTATACATATAGAGATTATGATCACAGTTTTATCTGTTAATTGACGCAAAAAAAAAAAAATTATTCAAAACAAAACAGCGAGAACAAATATCAATTCTGTTACCTATGATCTACATATTCGTCTAGTACAGTCTTTTCTATGGCCAGTAATTAAGTATTTTGGTTTCAAAAATTTAGAATCAAACATTTATTTTTTTATTTACGTAATCAAGATATTAATATTGCATATGATTTTTTACATTCGAGTTTTGTTAATCAGTAGAAAATAATATGTTTAAATAAAAGTTTCTCGATCTCGGCTTTGTTAGTTTCCCCCAGATATTCGTCCAGTTCTTACTCCGAGCGCAGTTCTGTAAACAAGTCATGTTTTTAACTACAGTATATTATTAATTTGAATATTCTAATATTAAGCTGCTTTCACGAAGTAAACGTATCATTTGTTCGATATAATTCTGTTTTTACGGTAATGAATTACTAGCACGAATTATTACAATGGTGTGTCTTTTTTTTCATTTTATTAGTTTTACATCTGTTATCGATCTAATATAAAATAAAACTGTGAAAACTGCCAGGAAATTTTGTATTATTATATACCGTGTAGTCTGAAAATGCAATTAACAAACTGACAGATATTAATAATACCATCTTCTATCGAAGTTCAAAATTAATGTTCTATAAAGTTTAAATTATTTCACTTATCGCACTTCTACTTGTTAAAATAAAATTATGACAATTATTATAATATCAGATCATTTTAATTTATTAATTTAATTATCAGAAATATTTAGTTAATTAAACTGAAATTTTAACTCGGATATATTTTTTTTGCAAACATTTTCAGAAGAGAAGATGAATCGCCGTATAACTTACTTCTTTAACCTGAGAACATTTAAAACTATTTTTATACAGCGTATATATACATATATACTATATAAAATTTGAATAAGTAGTACTGAAACCATATTATGACCTATTAAAAATCTCCACATGACTTCAAAGTAGACATTTTAACAAAAATAAACAATTTTATTGATATTTATTCAATATACTTTCCAACATTTTGTACATCTTCACTTACTTCAGCCTCATAAAATATTTATATAATAAGTGAAGTGACACAGAAATATTTATAGCATAAATATTTGTACTAACCTTGTATAAATCATTTATAAGAAAAACTTTAATATTAGTTTTACCGATTTTTATTTCGTATTATTATAATTTGTTTTTTGAAATTTTTTTTTTTTGAGAGGCACTTAAACTTCATTCTGTACAAAGTCATGAGTAAACCAACTGGCTTTACTTTTTATAAATGTCTCCATTATATATCGAAACATTGAGCAGATTCAGTAACTTGGATATTACTATCGATAAGAAGAAGACATATCACATAGCTATCCAAAAAATTTTTTCATTTGCAAGCTATATAAATAGAATTTTTATCAGTTACTGCAGGTTCATTTATTTTTTGGGTTAGATAAATATATACTGTATAGAACTCCAGAGATCTGTTATATTATTTATTGAAAAGAAAACCCTGTACGTTAGTAAATTTACTGTTAAAAAATTAATTGAATTATATTAAAATATTACTATAAGCTACTGATGTTTCTAATTTTCTAAATCAGGTTTGCATTAAGCAAACATTTATACTTAACTTTTTAATTTGCAAACGATATAAATAGAATTTTTATCAGTTATTTCAGGTTCATTTATTTTTTGGGCCAGATAAATATATATAGAAATCCAAAAATCTGTTATATTACTTATTGGAAAGAAAACATTGTACGTTAGTAAATTTATCATAAAAAATTATTTGAATTATATTAAAATATCCAAAGATAATATAACCTAAAAAGATCCAAAGATAATATACACTCCAAAAATCCAAAGATAATATAAACTCCAAGGATCCAACGATAATATAAATTCTAAAGTTGCAAGGATAATATAAATTCCAAAGGCTTGTTATGATATTTATTGGAAAGAAAACACTTTATTTTAGTAAATTTACCGTTAAAAAATTATCTGAATTATATTAAAATATCCAAGGATAATATAAACTCCAAAGATCCAACGATAATATAAATTCTAAAGTTGCAAGGATAATATAAACTCCAAAGGTCTGTTATGATATTTATTGGAAAGAAAACACTTTGTTAGTAAATTTACCGTTAAAAAATGACTTGAATTATATTAAAATATTACTATAAGCTACTGTTGTTTCTAATTTTCTAAAGCAGTGTTACATTAAGCAGATATTAAAGTAAGTAACATTTAAAATACGAAGTGGCAATTATAAAGTAACATTAAGCAGCATAATTATCTGTATAAATTATATAACCTATACAACTAAAGGCGATTTAGATTGAATAAATTAAATTTTTTTTTTTATTTTGTATTACCGAATTGAGATCCAAAAATAATTTTTAATCAGTCGATGCTATTGAAAAGTAAATTATTTATCAACAAAATTTCCTTTTAAGTTTAGACATTATCTTAGAAAAAAAAGCAAATAAAATCAATTAATTTAATTATCGCAATTAATTAGCAAATTATTTTTAAGGTAATTTATAAGAAGAAATTTTCTATTTGTAGATAATGCATTTTCTGTGCATTAAGTGATTAAAAATCATTTTGTTTACTTTAATGAATAATTTTGTTTCTTCAATAATAGGTTTTTAAATGAAATAATAAGTTCCCTGTTTAATTTTAAATAGTGAGATAAGTTTCAAATGCAATTAAAACATCCAAGATTATGACGATAAAAATATTAATTAAAATGCAATTAGAAAAAATGCTAAATATAAAATTAAATCAATGAATTTTATTGATTTAATTTTATATTTAGCATTTTTTTTCTGATTACATTTTAATTAATATTTTTATCGTCATAATCTTAGAAGTGAAGCTGACTTCGAGCCTTTAGTGAAGTGTCTACTTAGAAGTGAAGCTGCATTCGAGCCTTTAGGCATTTATAATAAATAATCTATGATCCTAGCCTTTAGGCATTTATAACAAATAATCTATGGCCATTATAAAATGAGAGATGCTACTAAATATGTAAAAATATATATATTTTTCTTTGATAATTATCAACCAACAGTTATGGCATTTTGAAAAATATTTATTCCTTTTTATCTTCCAGGCATTCACTCCTAAACAATGTAGCTGCCAAAGAATAAATTTTGTTTTTTTTTTTTTCTATGAAAAACAACACCATATTGTTCGCATTATTAACTCGATATATTTATATAAGAATTAACGATAATTTACAAATGTTTTAAGTCATTCTTGTATTTATATAAAAAAAAAGAAAATAGAATTTTCCATTAAAATTGCACTCCAGCTGAGAACAATTTAGCATTCTCAACAGGAGAGTACGTAATAGTTTAGGTTAACGTGTAGTTTGAAATTCTATCGATGTTTTTTTTTTATAAGAAACACAACTTCAAAATTGCGTGAATAAAAATTTAAACATTAAAAAAAAAAATAATTAAATTATAAGTAAATTGTTCGCATAATCATTTAGAACTTGATACTTTTTAATAATAATTCGTTCGCTGTAAGAGTTTTATTTTTATAGCAGCATAATAATAAATATGATTACTTATAAAGTTTGAGTGCAGTTTTGTTTTTTAGAAAAAAAAAAAGCACTAATTCTATAGTGTAGTTTGGCAAATATCCAATACCATCAAGCACAAATTACTGTATAAAAACGTTTCCGAAAGAAAAGGAAAATGCATCACGAAATGATAGTTTTAGGAACTCATAGTACACAAAGGAGATTCTTGAATTCGTCTGTTGCGTGTTCAACCGGTGAGACATAAACACAAGGGATCTAACACTCCAATGCCCGGTTGCTAATTTACTCTATCCCTATCATTAATTGGAAACGTTTATTTAACTCGACAACCCGGAGGGATTTTCTCTTAACGACCACACACGATGATATATCCACTTTATAGTCCACAAATATAATAACCAAAACATTTTTAATCAATTGTTTTCCGAAAGCTTTCGAGGAAAATACGCGTACTTTAACATTACACACACATCATAACACACAAAAAAAATCGGAATAATATATGCAACCATACTTAACATACACCCGCTTTTTGATCCCCGATCGTAAAATTAATGACGCGGTTTGACTTACGAGATTGTTCAGACATCGAACGCTTATCAAATGTTCAAACGGGATTTTGTCATCATTATCTAATTAAAATAAGATTTAGTCGAGTCTATAATTAGCAAACTAATCTCCGGTGTAGAATTGCATTTCTAAACTGATAATTGAGTTTGCCAATATTAATTTAAATTAAGTACTCTACGCAAGTTTTCGATTTTTGTTGTTTATCATAGAAAGCTTCCTATCTTCGTCGATTCGCTTCTGCAACCAAAATAAATTAAAGATTTATAAGAAAATTATAAAATTTGGAATTTAATCTCAATTTTTAAGTTCTCCCTTCTATTGTTAATGGTTAATTATAATAATGTCGAAATCCATTATGAGAAGACTCTCGTAAATATGATTTCTGGAAACTTTTTCTTCTTTTTTATATAATTTTATTTTATTTTTTTTAATGAAAAAAGTAAAGACTTAATTCGCATTTCGTTCACCAGAAAGCGCTACCGCTTCCAAACCTCACACAGTATTCACATCTTTAATTTCGTATTGGAGACAGAAAAGCAGTCACGATTCCAATTTTGTTCGTAATTACAAGTAAGCTTCAAACGAGAGAAGTAATAATACGTTACTGGAAATTAACTTTTGACGTATAGTAGAAAATGAAACTGTACGCTAAATGTCAAAACGATTTGAGAAATATATTACTCCAGATTTATCATTATATATATTTTTCAGATCTTTTTTTTTTTTTCAATTTTTCGTAATGAATAATTTTTGAACTTTTTATATTTACAAAACGTTTAAAAAAAGCAACAAAATACAAATATTGACATAATTAAATCTTATTGTAGTCTCTCTCTCTTTTTTTCCCCCAGTGTGTGAGAAATGTTTATTTTTCTTTTTCACAGCCCGTTTAATTGTCTATATATAGCAATTAAGTGTTTATGTGTTTGTCTGTCTGTTTATTACATGTTTGTTTTTCTTAATATAACTGGTGTTTCCGTGTCAGATCGTTAATTATATGTTATATCTACAAGAGAAACTATTGAGTGCTGTCACTGGCACAACAAAAAAAAATTCTATATTTGCATACAGAATTGTGCGTTAAATCAGTGTAAACAAGTATAATAAGTAAATTAATTTTGTTAAAATGTAATTAAATTGCTTCTAGATGCCCCAAGTAACTCAGTAAGAATTGTTAGCTAGTTGACATTAGTCAATGCATCTGTTAAAAGTACCTTCCTTATTTGCTATAGGTTAAACAAACAACCGCTGTTGTTAGAAGAAACACCAAGTTAACTTAAAAATTCCCACCTTATCTGTTCACCACTAATTTTAACAAGCTTGATAATTTATTTAACGATTATGAAAATTTTCTCTAGTTAGTAAAATTTTAATATCCAGTCTTACACGTCGAACGACATATTCATTTTATTATTTTTACTTGGCTAAGCAGCGGAGCATTGAAACAGAACGGACATTTTATAATTAATTCTCTTTATAAATCGGCTGTTTACGGATATATATATATATATATACATACATATACTCAATAAATAAATACAGTACATAAAAAAGTCGCTTAATATGTTTAGAAAGTTGAAATTTCTCGTTTGCTAACTCGGATCGGTGTGAAATTGCAGGATGAACTAGCTCTAAACATGCTATGTTCTGATGATTAAACTCGCTTTCAATTTATTCTTATCGTATATACGTGAAAAAAAAGTTTAGCGCCGAGAAAAACTTTTTAAAAGATTATTTTCTCACACCATTAACTTAATGTCGGAAATTTATTCCGTAAAATGTGAAAATTTTAAGAGTAGCTCGACATCGTAAAAACTTTTTAGTTAATATTTGTAAAGTTCGGATTTAGGAATTAACTTTGAATTTTTTAACCGTATTACGTAAAGTCGTCGTATTGATAATTTTGAAAGTTTCTGGATAAGAGATGCAAAAAAAAAAAAACCCAGTTCCGGAGAGACGACTTCGATTATTGTTTTAATATGGTATGGAAGCAATTCATCTAATCGATCAGTAGGACGACGACGACGACGACGACAATCGTTGACAGACTTAGTTCGACAAGACAGAGATGAAGAAAACTAAACAAGATTACCTGAAACATTTCTTTTCGATCGTACTCCTTAACAAAAGAAAAATCGAATGAGAGTTGATGATTGCCAATTCTGGATAACTTAAACAACTCTCTTATCGTTACGACTAACAAATTGGGTAAAACAGTTTGCACAAAATACCAGATTAAAAAAAAAAGAAAAGACATATTCTAAATAAAAAAAGTTTACTTTTTTTCTTTGAAAATTCAACATTCGTAGTAGTATTTATGAATGCAAACGCGGGTTATAAATTAACGTAAAGTCACATGCAGGGCATACTAATGATGCAAAACATCCGAGTTAACAGCAATGCATCATTCGAAATGGGAAGGATGTGGACATTCGTCCTTAAGAACTGTTGTTACAAAAGATGTAGGCAGAACACGACTACATTTTCTGTATCAATCGAAAACATTGACGTAATGGCATCATTACGACTTATGATATATTTTGATGGATTAGATTGATCAAAATTGTAGTAATAAATTAAAAATCACGTTAAATATGTCTAAGTTCAAAATTAATTTATAATATATATATATATATATAATATTTTCATTTTATGCAAGAGAAAAACTGGGTTTATCACAAAAAACAAATGGTTTTGTTGATATCATTTCTTTCAGATTAATTATTATACAGCATACAAATCGTTATACATAACTTTTCCTTATGACTATAAAAAATCGTTTCCTGAAAGACAAAGGAATTTTTGTAGATTTATAAAACATTTTCAGAGTCACGAAGATGCTTTAAAAATCATTATTCAGTCTGGAATTTGAAATTAAAGAGTTTTTGAGTGTACCAGTAACACCTGTAGAAGAATGGTAGCAATGATATTTTCATGGATTTATCGTTTCTCAGAATCGGTGATGTAAAACTAGCGAATCATGTTTACTAAGAGGCTGAATGAGCAAGTGCTTTCTTATATCCAATAAGAGATTTTTCTTTTATCATTTTCGTATGGCATGAACTCATATATATTGGAAGGAAGCCAAAGTTATTGATCTGAAAGTACAGCAACACCTGTCAATAAGAGAGAACAAAGAGGAACAGCGCGTCATTCAGTCAAGGAACTTGTTTCTACTATTTTCTATGAAGAAAGAAGAAAAAATTTTCCTCTTTTAACAAATCAATCATCTCTCTCTCTCGCTCACACACACACATATACAGAAATGTGTAGTTCTCGACGCCATTCTTCTCTCATTTCTTTCGTGACGTTTAAAAAATTGCTCAGAGGACAGAAATGATTTTAAAACGTCTAGAATGGATTTATACTAGGGAGCCATTCGTTTATTTCATGAAAATGTTTTCGAGTCTTTTTTTTAGACTGCAAATTGAAAAAAAAAATACACATTCTCATATTTTAATAAATTATATTCGAATATATTTTTAAGAATATCAATCACAAAATTGAACTTACGGGATATTTTTACATTTTAAAACACACTTTTTTTTTTTTTTTTAAATTTCATCACTTGATAAATCGTTCAAAACTTCACAGCATTGTTATTTGAAATTTTGATTATGAATTATTTTAAAATATTCATTACCTTTCCTCTCTCTCTCTCTCTCTCTTTTGCAAAATTGAATTTCTAAATGAAGTACCTATACTGTATACGTATATTCGAAAACTAAGTAATCACAAGAATATATATATATTTTTTCCCTGTCATCGATTTAGTGCTACGAATTGAATATTAAAATATGATGTATATAAATAATTCAAAAGTTATATATAAGAATATTTCAAGAACTTTATGATTAACTGAAAAAAAAAAATTCTGACTTTAAATTTAATCCAAACGATGTAAATCAATTCAGAACAATAATAACAACTCTATAAACTATATCAATTACGACTTTAATATCGAAAATGACTTTTAATGTAGTAAATCGATTAATAAAAATTAAAATAGAACAATTTCAAAATTAATTAATTATCAATTTCAATTAAATTAAATAATTTTAATTAAAATTCTAAATTGATTATATTTAATTTCGAAATTGATGCATTTTTACGTGTTTATTTAATCTGAAGTAAATATTGTAAATTTCGACTAAGATGTAATCGATTTCAAAATTAATCATCATCAGTTTCAATTAAATTAAACAATTTTAATTAAATTTGAAACTGATTATATTTAATTTTATACATTTTTATTATACACTTGATACATTTTTATTTCATACATCAATTAACATTATATTCTAAAATACTACAGTATCTATATATATGAGTTTTAATTAAAATATAATGACGACAGCTAATATATATATTTTTTAATCTATCGATTTCAATTTTAATTAGTGAAATCGATTTTTATTAAATTAGAACATTACTCATAAAAAAAACACAGAAATATAATAACTTTTCATAATTTTATATAGCATTTTTAATACGTGAAAAAATAATAGAATAAAAATAAAGTTATTTAATAAATGACTTCGAGGAAATAATAAAAAAAAATAATACTTTGAACCGAATTATTTAACACTTTAATAATGTATTAAATTAACTTTATAACATCATTTTTTTTAATAATTGAAAAATTTCGATTATAGATTCCAACTGTAAATTATATTTAATTTTAAATTACTAAGTATATAAATTACGCTGAATTAGAGAGAAAAAAATTTCATCTAATGATATTTTCGTTTTTTTTTTTTTTTTTACAGATGAAGATCCATCATTTTTCTTTTTCCTGATAAGTAATTACATCAACTAATGCTTAGGTGTAGACTCAGAGTGAGAACAGAATCGGATGTAAGTACTACACTTCATAAAAGTCTCTCTCTTTCTTTCTCTTTTTTTTTTTTTACATTTAACTCTCAAGAGAGAAAAAAAAGAATATAAAATAAATGAAGATCAGAAACAGACATTATTTTTAATATAGTTTAAAATAACTTAACCTTCAGTTTTTAAGTTTTTAATTTGATAACTTGCATTGCACGCAAATAAGTAATTTTGCTAAGTGTTATATATATACGAGTTTTTCTCTTTCGTTCCTTTTACTCCACCCAATAATTCCGTTTCAGGACATTACGAGAGGAAATAATTATATTCTTGCTCAATGCTAGCCATTAGTATTTGGTAGATATATCACAGATAGCAGTAACAATTTTCTAAATTACATACTATATTATTCGCATCAATCAATAATACAGAGTAATAAACCTTAAGAAAAGGATGATCTACTTATCTTTAATATAAATATTTTTTATTTTTTATGAATTTTTAATGTCCTAAAAGATATTAACAGACCTCTAAATATATTTTAAATCATAAAATTGATTTTTATATGAAAAAATAGAACAATAAAATGATTTTTTTTTTTGCTGAACCAAAAATTTATAGTCTGAACCTTTGCTTTATTATGATTTGAACAATTTCGATCGAAATTTTATCTTAATGATATTTTTTTTTTTTTTTATATAAATTAATTATTTACGAATCTAAACTTTCTTTTTGTAATTATAGTTTTAAGTAAAATATATTTTTAAAATATTCTATTTTTTTTTTAAATAATAATAATCATCATCATCATAAAATTAATAATTTAGAATTTTACAATATTCAAAATTTCTCATAGAAAATTAAATTATAATAAAAATGTTAGTTTCAAAATCTTTATTATTAATATTTATACTGATAAAATTCATCAAATGAAATATTTGAAAATCAATAATAAATATAATTAAATTTGAAATCGATTTATTTTGATATTTATGTCAATTTTTATTAAGTAAAAATGTATCAGTTAAAAAATTAAATATAATCAACTTCAGAATTAAATATATTGTAATCAATTTCAAATTTAATTAAAGTTGAATATATTTAACTTAAAATAATAAATATTTTAAGAGAAGATTTAGAATTTTTTAGTCATTCATTAGAAAAAGAAATTAGTCATTCATTCAAGAGAAGATTAAGAATTTTTTTAGTCTCTAATGAATGACTAAAAATTCTAAATCTTCTCTTAAAATATTTATTATTATAAGTTAAATATACTCAACTTTAAATAAATTTGAAATTGATTACAATATATTTAATTTTGGAAATTGATTATATTTACTTTTGAAACTGATAGATTTTACTTCATAAAAAATCGACATAAATATTGAAATAAATCAATTTCAAAATTAAATATAATCAATTTCAAATTTAATTATATTCATTATTAATTTTCAAATATCTCATTTGTCAAAGTTATGAAGCTGTAAAGAACTGAAAAGTATCGACCATAATTTTTTATTTTTATTTTTTTTAAATTCTGAATCAGATTTGCTTTTACAAATACGACGAATGTTATAGAAAGATGCTGAAAAACAGATAAGTAAATTTTGCATGATGAAAGAAAAGAAAATTAATTATAGCGAACAATTAATTTCTAAGAAGCATTGTTAGCTTAGGAACTAATGGAATTTGTCATTCTTTAAGAATTGATTTCTATTCTAACAAAAGAAATTGCTCTTCTCAGAATGCGTTGTTAATCCCATTCGGTAGCAATTTATTCTTACATATATGTTCCATCCATCTGTTAATTTGATGAAATTTCCTTATTATCTAATCCTATTATTGGTGAATAAAATCGTTTAAAATTTAATTATAATTAACCATTAATATAATTAAACCGTTAAAATTTAATTACCGCCATTAGACGTGTCGACAACAAAAATATAAGCTGTGGAGTTATTTTTTTTAATGAATTTTAATTTATTTACATATTTCTAATAGTTCAAACAGAAGTTAATTGTGTTTAATTACACAAAATAATAAATTAAGTTATTTGAGACTTCAGCTACAAATAAATTTTTTAAGAACTTTACTGAGGTTAAGATAAAAAAAAAAATTAAACTGGTTAATTAAAATTAAGCAAGATTAACAGCCACTGTGTTGAACACATTGAACATAACTCATTAAATATATGATTAAACTACATATATTTTTAATACATTAATCTACAGTTAAGTGAATGATTAAATTGATAAATACATGATTATGCTAAGCACATGAACAACTTGTTAAATTTATTAACCATAAATATTAAGTTAAACTTCATTAAAATATAATTATAGATCTTTTACATAAATAACTGAATCTATAAACATATTTTTTATGAAAAATATATTAAATTTATTCTGTAGCTGAACAAATAACTGAGATTCAGAAACATTAAAGAGATGAAAATATATAACTATTATATTAACTATACTGAATAAATAATCAAAGTTAAATTTCATAAAGTTCAACATATTTAACCAAAAAAAAAATAATATCCAAATTTATTCTAGAGATGATTGAATAGCCTCAGAAATATTTATATACTCAATGTATGCTCAATATTCAGTAGAGTTTTACCAATATTGATGCTAACTTTATTTACATAATAAAGCAAAATATGATACACGATAAAAGTTAATTCGGTTGCTTTTGAATTATTCATAAAATGTGATTAATTATATTACTTTTCTTCACATCGAAGTTCACACAACCATGAGATAATTATACCTAATTATCTTCTCTAATTATCTAACTAAACTTGCCATGACAGTTTTATTTTGAAAATACTCTAATAATATCACTTATTCTTAATCATAATTCCATTATAATCTAATAAGGTTACTTTCTCGTAAGATGGACACGACCAGAAATACTTTTTTTTAAAGAATATCGATTTTTCTTGAGTAAAAATAAATATGTATAAGTAATTCCATCGCGTTTATTTCAGAATAAGAAAATGTGTGTTAGATACATTTTATTTTCGGATATTTTCATGAGGAAAATATATCTTTATATCTGCATTATTCTCATGAAAATATCTGAAAATACTGCTTGTTTTTTAGAGAATATGCTCATGAGAAAAACGCATTTTTCTCATGAGTATATTCTCTAAAAAAATAAATAGTTTTGGAAAGAACTAATCATATACTTTCCGAATATGGACTTTATTTTGGAATGATTACACATGAGGGATTAAAATCATAAAAATCATATTTACTGGCATGAGCTATATGCTGTATGTCATAAAAATCTATTAAATAATTCCGTAATTATTATAGAGAAACTTCAGAAGATTAAGTCTGCCATTTTTAAATGGATCAATCTACAATTTTAATTAATCTCACATAAAATTCGACTTTAATAGTCTGACAAATACGATAAATTTTATAAAAGTCAGTCAAATAGTTCAAAAGTTATATATATAGAGAGAGAAATTTTTTAAGTTGGACGTCCGCCATTTTTAAATAACTGAAGGTAGAATTTGAATAAAGTGGGACTTTAATAGCAGAAGATTACTACCGAATTTCGTGAAAATACAGTATATTTTATTTTTTCTCTTACGTTTAACCCTTTCTCTTCCCAATTCTTCTACTGTTTATCCTTCACTAACTCCTCGATCCCATCTTCGAAGAGCTAAACTTCTGTTCTGATCTAAGGCCCTGATCTTTCTCACCAACAAGTATACTTTAAAATCAAAAGTTTTTAGTTTGGACACAGTCAAATATATAACATGGTTATCTCATAAGCTTCAATTTCTTTCGGAAAATGGGTTTAAAAGTAACCAGATAATACGAGTTATATATATATTATGTGAAAAAGTAATTAAAATAAAAATAGCATAAATAATCAGATTATGTTTAATAAAAATAATGTCCACAAATCACAGTGGTTATCAAATAAATTCGTGTCAGATATTAGACACCTTTTGACACGAATGGATAGAGTTACGCGAGTGAATGAAAGTTTACTTTAAGAAAAATATATATTTCTCCTCTCTATCATCGTAGATTTATATATATTATAGGCGATTTTCTCTCTATGTTTATTTTGGCAGAATACTTCTCGACTAACATACCAAAAATAGAAATATTTCAGAAGGTAAAAAAAAAAAGTGATACTAAAAATCCGGTGCAGATGAAAAATGCAAATTTATGTTGTTAAATTTCTACCGTAATCTAGTCGTAAAACAAATTCTGAATTATATTCTTCTAGAAGTTATATATTTTATAGATTATCCATCTAACTGAGGTGGATAATCTATAGATTAGAAACGAACATTTTATTCTTAAGTTTTCGACGACAAAACACGAAAAGACTTTGTTAATTCGTTTGTTTTCTTATACAATTCTTTTACTTACACAAATTTAAACAGCCCGAGAGAGATCGAAAAAAATCGAACAAAAGCCAAAGGCAGTTTTTGAGTTTCTACTAAAAATGTCTTTCGGTAATTCGATTTGTTTCATTGTATTTCTTTTAACAGGAAAGATCAAACAATTTCATCGTCTAAAAATGGAAGACTTCTTTTCTCGGTAGACAATTGAAAGCACACAAAAGAAAAAAAAATCAGATTATTCTCTTTTCTAAAGAAGATGATTGGTCTGTGGCAGAAACCAATCATAAATAATCTCTTAGAAGATTTTGATCAAAGTTTGCCTTTACATTGATAATTTATGTATTTTTATTTTATTTTTTTTCTTTCGAAGACAATCTATTTAAGTGTTTGTATGTTTAGGCGGTTATTTGAAGTTTGTATCCTAGCAACGAAATTTTTGTGTATCTTAAAAAGATGTATTTGATAAAATGTCTGGAAAAAGCTTCTTGCGACTTGAATACGAATGATTGGTAATGAATACACTTAGCACAATGAGGATCCGCAAACGATCCACACTAAAATCTTAATCACGATTAGAATATTTTGAATGCTATTAAAAGTCTAATTAACATTTTACAGATAAGATTATCTTTAATATGCAGGTTACTATTGCGCCACTTGCTGAAAACTTAGTTGCGTTTCCGTTACTACTAAGCACAACAGAAAAAGTACATGAGAGTTAATTTATTAAATTATGCCGTTAATGTTCTCGAAACGAGATTTTTCCACCTATTCGTGTTATCCAAAAGAAAAAAAAAACGTTTAAATTTAAAATTAAAAAAAAAAAGAAAAAAGTTACTTTACTCTTTTATTAGTTTTATCACTTTAAAAAAAATGCCTAGACCGACCGAGATACGATCAAACTCAATTTTTGATCAAATTAACTTCGCGGTTCGTCCCGCGAAAGTTATTTAACTTTAAATTGTTATGTTAAAAAGTTGATAACTGCAAAAAAAAGAAAGAAAGATATATTTATATATAATGCAATTAAAAATTCCAAACTTCTTAAAAATTGGCAAAGTTCTCGACTTTCTTTCACGAAGAGAATACGTAATTAATAAATAAATTTATGCTTTATAATACTTGTGTCTTTACTTCTACAATTATTTTTTTTTTTTTACATTTTTCGAGTAAAAAAAAAAATACTGATATCAAGTTATACTTTGTTTACTCATTAAGGTTTGTTATTATTTTTTGTAGTTCAATACATATTCAGCATACGCATATATATTTTTAATTACATCTTCCTGAGAGTAAATAAATATCAGATTTCGTTTTTTTTTTCTTTTTCGTTCCTGAAAAATGTAAAATAATATCAGCAAACAAATAATATGTTTGTCTTAAGTTGTTTTTTTTCGAGATTTAACTATATTTTTCAAGAAAAATAACGAATAATGGCAAGGATTACATTCATTTAGAAAATAACGAGTAACAACAACAACAACAACAGAAAAAATTCTAACAATTGTTTAGAAAATTCTGAATAACCTTAATTTTCTTTAAATTTTTACGAATTTAGAAAAAAAAAAAAAAATTCTGGAAAGTAAACAAGTATTATATTGATAAATTTTATTCTAAATTATAGAAGAAATTCGTTCTTGTGTATTTCACAGTGAGGTTTATAAAATTACTTTTCAAGTAATTTCAAGCAGTTTAATAACAGTAATAATAAAATATTCAGAAAAGTAACTGTGGCATCTCAATGGAGGAATATGTCGCTTAAAAATGGAATAAACCAACCGAGGTAGAAAAATATAAAATATTTTGCGTAATCCTGTTTCTTTAATTCTCTATATTGGATAAAATTTTCTTTTTTTTCCCTCCAAAAATTAAAGCGTAAAAATAGATTAGGAAAGAGGAAAGAAGGACGGAGAAAAATATTAAACATTAAATCACTCTTAGAAATTCCCCACGAGGGGCTTCAAACAAAAAAAAACTTTTTTATGATATCCATTCTGCCGCCTTAATTTTTGTATCGATTAATAGAGATTATATTCTTAGTCACACAAAGTCCATATCGAGAGTGATACGTAAAAATAAAGGAGTATTTTTGTATTCTAAATTTATGCAAACAGATACCATCGAACAATACGAGAACCGGGAAGGAAATTGTCATTGAGGTACATTCAGATGCGTTATTGCCGGATTTTGAGAAAGCACCAACCAATAAAAATAAAGGTAACATTTTCATTATTGAATTTATTCTTTCCACCCCTTTTATTTTTTTGCTTTCAGGTTTTTCAATGGATTAATGCAGAATTCGAAATTTTTCGATGCTTTGCGCGATCGATGCGGGATTAGAGGATCAGAGACACGATAATAAAATATTATATATATATATTTAATCCAATAAATGAAAATTGGCAGAAATATGAAGAACACAATACCGTAACTACTAAAGACATTTTTGTATCAGTCAAACGATTACCAGTCAACCACAAACGCATCAAAGCTATCCCATTCGCTTTACTCGGATATTGTTCACACTCGAACGATTTGCACTAGACCCAGTTGCCAGTTATTTCACGTGGGTAGGGCGTCACGTGATGCGAAAGAACCAACTGGATTGGGATATACGTTATTGGATCAATTCTGTTTCTAAAAGGACCTCTATACATACAAATATCAAGATTTCTCTTTGAGAAAGTTTGTTGGCAACAGCTGGACTATGAAACGTTGCTAAACCGTAAATGTATCCAGCTGGTGTGTGTGCCTGCGTGTGTGTATATATATATATATACTGATACAGTGTGCTGAAATTTTTCTGATAGTCAATATAGTGTACATCAACAAAATATATTCTAACATATAAAAGTTTAAAATAGCTTCACAGCAGTTTTGTATCAATAAGCTTTGTTTTTAATAAAATATCTTCGTTTTTTCTCTCCTAAACTCTGGCATTGTTTAATAAATTTTACTTTTGAAAACATTAATTCGTGCGGATAATTTTCTCACAAACTTGATTTGATAATTTTTTTTTAATTAAAAATATTGATAATTAGCGTTATACCACATTTATAACAGAAGCGAAAAATTTTTAATGCGTTTTTAAAGAGAATTATTAAATTTTATAAAATTTTAGACTTTCCCTTTACTAATAATTCGTTTCTGAAATCTGTATCATCAGATGGCAGCACCAGCATCGGACGATGACGCTTTTTAAAATTATTGTTGAAACGGCGCTTATTTTTTTTCCCCTGCCATTAACAGTCGTTGAGATTCTTGTCGCCGCTGTTGTCATTATTTAAAAAAAGCAAATAAATAAATTGGTTTTTCAGGTTTTCTGATAACAAGAAAATTATTTTCGGTATTTATTTTGTGTTATTAAAACTGATATTTTATCAATTTTCGGTTCGTTACATAAAAATGCACTCAAAAGTGAACGTATAATCAAGTATGGGAGGAATGCTTTATTATGGTATTATATATTTTTAATAGTAGTCATTTGTGGTATGTTTTTTTCTATGCTTTTGTATACTTACAATACTCTTTTCAGGCAAAAATGTAAACTGTGTACATCAGATAAATTTAATATAAAGATGTTCACAATCCCTTAACGACTAATTTTTTTTTTCTATACAAAACTCGTCCGAGTGAAAATATTGCCAACAAAATACAGTTATACGAATGGTATTTTAATTAAACCAAAGTTTGTAAAGCATTGTAAACTGAACAGATACTTATTACAGTAATATAATTGTAAATGAATAAAAGATGTTTCCACATAATATCGAAAGCAAACTGAATTCTATGCATAATTATAATTGAAACAAATGTTTAAATGCGTATACAGTCAGAAAAGATGCTGTTTTATAACTGTTTCGAAAATCGAAATAAATTTCTGTGGCTAATTATAATTGAAGCAAATGTTGAAATGATAATACAATAAATTATTTTGAGTTTATAAAGTGTTTGGGAAACTGAATTAAATGTCTTTTTGATATGCTATAACTGAAACAAATGTTGCTTAGATGAGAGAAACTATGCTATTTTATGTTTATAATTACTTCAAAACCGAACTAAATTTCTGTGTATAACTAGAAATGTTTATATAAAAATATACCTTCAGAAAAGAAGCTATTTTATGTTTATAAAATTCTGGGAAACTGAACTAAATATATGTGGATATATCTGTAACTGAAACAAATGTTTAAATGAGAATACGCTTAGAAAAGATGCTATTTTATGTTTATAATTACTTCAAAACCGAACTAAATTTCTGTGTATAACTGAAAATGTTTATATGAAGATATACCTTCAGAAAAATAAGCTAGTTTATATTTACAAAAATTTGGGAAACCAACCTAAATTTATGTGGATAATTGTAACTGAAACAAATGTTTAAATGAGAATACCTTCAGAAAAGATGCTATTTCCTGTTTATAACTCTTTCAAAAAGACGTCTACGAGATATAAACTTGTCGAAACAGCCATCATTTTTCTAAAGCACGGTATATAAAAGAAGTAAAAAGTGTCACTAAACTTTATACTATATTATTTTTGGTACCTGACATTATTCCCCATTGGTCATCTAGCGAAATTACGTTTACGAAACGATTCCTAACTTTTTACATCATTAAAAAGTTTATATAAAAAGTATTAAATCATACAACTTACATTATTTTTTTCGTTTTGTGTATATATATATATATATATTTCTCTCTTCTCTCAAAATGGTTTTCTCTGGTGGATATATGAAAACGCAATTTATGACTGCACAGGACTCTTCTGGTGGTAAATCACAAGAGGTAACTGGAAAAAATTGCAGCGTTGACAGTATGTGATTATAGTGTAGCTACTAACATCTCGGTCTACTTGACTTGTTGTTCGTGAAGGAGAATATCTTTACCTCCCAAGGTTCACATATTCTGATTAAGTGAGGTGGAGTTTAAATATACGATAATCGAGTGCTCTTACTTTACATTTAATCAGAATGGAGAATCCCAAAAAAGTCAAAATAAAACTGTAATTTATATTTGCAAATTTTGAAACTTGTTCTTACAGTTATAATTATTTTATTAAGAAATTACTTTATTTATGATAATGGATGATGTACTAATAATAATAACTAATGCTAAAAGTTACTTTTTCAATTACTTACTCTTGCTTAGGAGGAATTTGATTAAAGGAAAAAGGAATGAAGGAATTTGATGCATGCGGGATAGTTTCCTGTTTCTGTTGTGATTTTTTTGTGTTTGCATGCTGGTTTAATGTCTGATTAATTTAATATGTCTTATCCTATTTCAATCTCATATTTGTTTTATTGTATTTTATTTTTTTAGTTAGGTGTCCACTGTTGTAATTTATCACCGTATATATTAATAGCGAAACGTGACTGGCTGGCTTGGTATCCTTTTGCAATTGAACCACTCTACCGATTCCTTTAAATAGGGTATAGTTAAGAAAGTTTAATCCTCGGGTTTCTAAAACAGTCAAAATTGTATGTCGTTATTAATAATTTAAAAATAGTAATTTTCTTAAAAAGATAAAATCCGCAGGTGGCGCTATAACTTTATAATGGTCGCCATCTGATGATCCCGCGTAGGAATTCGA
>WUQG02195645.1:0-22084 GCA_011317285.2 Androctonus mauritanicus
CCTTCATTGGGCCAATGGCACTTATTTTTATTTTTCTAATATCTACTTAACATTTCATAACTGTAACGTCTATTTCTTGATATGTGTAGTATGAAACGTAATCTTTACATTAACATGCACAGAACTGTAAAATTGCCATATTTGACGATTTTAAGGAGCATTTTGTTTAAGTGGCTCATCGATAGTAACCTTCCCCTATTTAAAAATATTTTTTACGTACCAAACTAAACATTTAAAATTAAAAAAAAACAGAATATTTATTAATTTTATATCGACTTTTCATTAACGAAAAATAATAATTTCTTTTTATTTTTATCATCATCTCAAATTTAAATAAACAATAAACAGCACTCTTTGTCATTTCTTTATAATAAAAACAAACAAACAAAAAAAAATTCTAGAATGGATTTATAATTTTTACGATTATGTTTTCAGAATCTGTTTTCATGTCGAGATATTTTATTACATTTTTGATTTTTCTTTATACGGTAAAAAGGGAGGAAAAAACATCATTAGTTGTTCACTAATTAGTCGTTGTTTCCTTGTAAATTCTTTTTTTTTTATATTTGCTTTCTCTGGTCCAGTCAACATATTTAACAATAAAAATAACCCATCGTTAAAATAAACAAAGATAACTTTTATCTCTATTAATTAACTCAGTTATATTTACATTTTAACATTAAAATAATGATATAAGTCAATTTTGATTATGTTATAAAAATTACATAAATTTCCGGTGGGTTAATAAAATTTTAATGATCAGAATGAATTATATTATGTCTTTACTTTCTAATTTTGTTTATATCCAGTATAAAATTTTCTTTTTAACATTGTTTAGTAGTTTATCGAATGGTGATGATGACGATAAAGGCTCGATAGTTACAAATCGTGTTTTAAGTTGATAATAATTAAAGTTTAATGGATAATAATTTAATAAATTACACCATTAAAATTTTAGTGCATCTGCCTCTACGATTATAGAAAATTATTCTATATATATATAGGCCTATATTTATATAGTTTTTTATTTGTTTTATCGATAACTTCCTTTTTCTAAAGTCGTAAAATAAAGATAATTGTGTGATACGTGTTAGTTAAAATTAATTCAGTCCATCAACGAAAGTTATTGTTTCATTATTTTTGATTTATTTAATTAATCGTTTATCAAACTTGAGGATGATATTTATTTTTCTCTTCTTTTTTTTTCTTAAAATTTTGTCTTTCCTTTAAAAAATGTGTTCCATTAAGTAAATTAAATTGCATTTTTGAATTATTGTGATGGTAATTTTCGGTTTTTATAAAGATTTTTAATGAAAATTTGAAGATTTACTTTCATACTGAATTATTAAAAATTTATGTATTTAATGGAATGTTTTGATGGACGAAAAATGATATGCAATACACTTTTTTATTGTAAGCACTTCGTTTTTTACTGTAAATAATGCTTTATATTGATTTTTTTGTTTTGTTTTAAGATAAGGTAACTCGGGGGAAGATGGCACAGTTGACAATAACTTTATTTATCATGAACGTGTGGAGTGAAAAAAGAAATATGTAAATTATATCAATATATATCTTGCTTATTTAGTTATTAACTAGGAAAATAAAAGTGACTTTTTGAACGTGTAAAGATAAAAAGGGCAATTAAATTAAATGAAATAAAAACTGGCATCTTTCCCCACCATTTGGGGAAGATGGCACAACACACGAGATTTACAAGACCAGAGAAAAATACATTTAAAAGAACATTTTAGATGTATATGACACAGAATGTGACTTTGCCATGCAAAAACAAAAAGAATGGAAGAAAGCACACTATTCCCTAGCATTTTTTGCAAGTGGAATTATCTTTACTACAAACTTCATGCAGCCATTTTTTGCGTTTAAAGCATTCAATCCAGTCGCATTTTGGTCCCTTCTTATCATAATAATACCCCTTACACTCAACACAAAAATCCTGACATTCAACATCGTCGCCATCATTACTGCCTACCACAATATCCTGAATTGAAGAGGATGATGACGAACACAATTTTCTTTTTCTCAAAACTCAATCTTCTCCAATCACAAAACTCTCATCTTTCCCCCCACTCGTTACTTTATTTCGTAAACATTAATTTTTAACTAAAATAACTTTGTTATGTGAAGCAAATTACAACAAAATCGTGTTAATCTTAAATTTAAAGTCTGTTCATAATATGTGAAACTACATTAATTCATCTTAATGAATCACACATGAACATAACTGTTCTAAATTTATTATTTAAGCAGAAATTATGCAAAACAGTTAACATCGACTTGTTTTACATTTTTCTCATAGTGTTTATAACAATTAATATAAAATAATATTGTTATTTTTATCTATTTTCGCTACTTTACATCGCAACACGCTTTACATTCTTACATCATTGCGCTCAGCAGTAGTTATCTTCTACATTTCCTTGCCTGAATAAGTCAGAACTGAATGCATTTGTCAAAACAATAGGATGTAAACGTAGTTTTCATTAGTTTATAACAATAAATTCACAATTATCAATACTAATAATAACTCACCGACGTTAGTGCTTTGTATGTCGCTCATTAGTTGAATTGTGTACGCGCTTTGCTACTCTTAAAAGTTCTGTTCTGGTAAATTTAACTTTCTACTCAGTCTTTATAGTCACGTTTCATGTTGTTCACCATTCCCTGGAACAGATTTAAAGGTTTAGAGTTACGTTAAATAACAAAAAAAGTACTTTTCTTAAGCGGAAACTTCATTAAATTTCTGATAAGTTGCGATAAACTCTCGAATGGAAGAGATGCGGTTATTAAGGATTAAATATTTTCCGAAGTTTTGATAATATTTCAACTTCACTGATTGAAAAAAAATGAATAAATTCTGTATTTTTTAACTCTAGAATTTTCTTAAATAGATTAGAGTATAAAATTTCTTTTAAGTACGATTCAAATTACTTTTTATGTAGTTTCGGATTTTTTTTTGTTTCCTTTTTTTGTTATATTTTTAACTGGATTTTTTTCCAGGATAATACCATCGTAAAAATTTATGATTTACATCTGTTTAAAAATAAACTATTGTTAACTCGACATATGTTGTTAGTAGTTAGACAAAAAAAAAAAAAAAAAAAAAAGTCGTCGACATCAAATATTTTATTCACGTAGTCACAGTTCTTTATTCATCAAATGATACATTCAGAACTTCAGCTGCAAAAGTGATGAAATATTTAATTATAAATATAAATTTATGACGTGGAGACAGATTTTTCGTGTTATTCTTTTATTTATTAATTTTCATAATAAATTCATAAATTTATTAAAAATTCAAACAGAAGTTATTTATGATAAATCAAGAATTTATAATAGAGGAAAGTATCACCATATCTATTTAAAATTTTTCCGATATTTTCGATTTAATGCGGAAAATTAATGCAGAATGATCAAAATAATATTTTGATTTGCAGACAAGTTTATATATAAATAAGTATAATATTATATATATATATATATTTTTTAATATAAAAATAAAATACATTTATTTTTTAAAGGTAGTTATCTATAAATATGAGGTAGTTATCTTAAATTGTAAATATTTTTAAAGGCAGTTATCTATAAATATGAGGTAGTTATCTTAAATCTAAATATTTTTTAAGAATAGTTATCTTAAATCCTAAATATTTTTCAGGTTAGTTATCTATAAATACGAGGTAGTTATCTTAAATTCTAAATATTTTTAAAGGCAGTTATCTATAAATATGAGGTAGTTATCTTAAATTCTAAATATTTTTAAAGGCAGTTATCTATAAATATGAGTTAGTTATCTTAAATTCTAAATATTTTTAAAGGCAGTTATCTATAAATATGAGGTAGTTATCTTAAATTCTAAATGTTTTTTAAAGGATAGTTATCTATAAATATGAGGCGGTTATCTTTAATTTTACATAATTTTTATTTACTATACGTTTAACTATCGACAAAAACAGTAAAAAAAAATTTAAATTAACTTAAACAAAACCATAAAATTAAATAAAATAAATAACAATATTCGTTATAAATTCGATGCTTTATATATTTTCGTGATTAACATTAAAATATTTAAATTTTTGGATCAAATTTGAAAAAAAAATAAAATAAAATTTGGATTAATCGAATGAGGATATACTACGTGAATAATGAAATTTTCATAAAAAAAAATTTTTGAAATTTTTAAAATTAATGATTTCTGATCATAAATAATATGCTGTAATTTATTATATAAACACGTTATCTATATATTTTCAAAATTGTTATAAAACATAACATTTTTTTAATTAATTAATTATAAATATTGCATTCGCTATTAATTAAAATTAAATATCTAATCATTTTTATTAAGTTGTAGGTAATTTCGATATGTTATCTAACTTATAAAAGATGAAAAATTATCTTTACAACGTGTTCTACTATTAAGCGCAAGTTAATCTAGCACAAGTAATTTTTGATAAGCTGATTCGTTTGGAAAAGAGGAGAAAATCGGCAGTTCTATAGAACTTAGCTTAATGGAAATTGTTATCTCTATCGCACCGATGTTAGAAATTAATTTTTTTTTTTTTACCAAAGTAATTTGGATCTACAGAACTTTTCGAAAGCGCTATTGTCATCGCGTAATACGCCCGTCCGTCCGAACTGTAATTTTGAAGAATGGTTTTAACAATGGAGAAAAATAAGGCAATTCGGTTTTCTTCCCTCAGATTGTTTGACCCGAATTGATAACGTTGGAAATCTTCGATCCGAGTTCAAGTTTGCTACCAAGGTTAACAATATTCAGTTGATGTTACTCGGTTCACGTTAGAGAAACACTACAGGATTTATTTAATCGCTCGTTCGGGATCTCTTGGGCGCTGTAATTTTTTCGCGAAAGAGACTCGATCGCGATCAAATTTTGTCTACAGACCCAATAGAAAAACAACAAAATAAATAATAAATAACAGAAAGGTAATAAAAGAAAGAAAATTTCATAATTGGTGTCAGAAATTTAATTTTCTTATTTTCAGTGATAGTAGGTATAGAAAGCATTTTTGTATCGCTTATAAAATTTTATCTCATGGCTTCTAACATAAAAATGACTACATCTACGTAAACATAATATATAGTAAAACAATTTTATCAAATTTTTATATCGCTTACTTATAAATTTATTGTATAACTTAGAACAAAACATTAACATGAGTCAAACCAAGTTGACTACTGAATAGTGCATAAATTATTATTAAAGTAAAGCATATTCTTAAAACTTATAACTGATTTTTCGATGTGATACTTCTCTATGGTTAATTTTACCATGTAAAATATTATTTAAATGTCATTTTATACAAGTTGGTGTATGTTTAATTGAAACAAAGTATGTCATATCCTGTATGTTTTAAATTCTGTAAAATCTTAAAGTGACCAATTTTATCACGATTTATTCATTAAGCTTATGTTAATACTGCATTGTTTCGTTTCTGTTATGGAGGTATTTTGAATTGGGAATGCTTAATCACCTTTAATATTGCAAAGAAAAAATAAATAAAAAGTTATACACGAAAACACATATCAGACTGGTATAAATTAAATAATTTATAAAGATTTTTCAAATAAACGGGAAAACGGAAACTGGAAAGTAACAGAATCTTATAAAATTTACTAGAACTTACATGTAGTAAAGTTCTAGTATAATTACTAGAACATCTAGTACATTTACTAGAACTTTACATGTACTAGAAGAATTTACTAAATCATAATTGATATAGAATTAGATAGCTCTAGTTCTATCTTTATGATTTAGTAGATCTTTTACCATAGTAGAATCTATCATAGATTCTCTATGTTAGAGATCTAACTAAAAAAATTACATACGAAAATGTATAGTACCATATTATAAGAGTCTATCATAGATAATCTGTGATAGAACTAGATCTCTCATAGATTCTCTATGATGAATCCACTAAATCATAGGAATAGAATTATATAGCTCTAGTTCTATCTCTATGATTTAGCATATCTTTTACGATAGTAGATTCTATCATAGAGAATCTATGAGAGATCTAGTTCTATCACAGATTATCTATAATAGACTCTTATAATATGGTACTATGTGTTTTCTTATGTAAGTTTTTAGTTAGATCTATCATAGAATCTGCTATGGTAAAAGATCTACTAAATCATAGAGATAGAACTAGAGCTACACAATTATATTCCTATAATTTAGTAGATTCTTCTAATTCATGTGTAAAGTTCTAGTAAACGTATTAGAATTTTACTAGAACTATAATAGATGGTCTAGTAATTCATAGAGAATCTATGATGGTAGATCTATTATAGATTCTCTATAATATATAGATCTCTATGATAGATTTTTTAAAGATTCACTATGATAGATCTAGTTCTATCATAGAGATAGAACTAGATCTATCATAGAAATCTTTAAAAAAATATTTTTATAAATTGCATTTTCCTTTCTTTTTTTAGTATACAGAATATGTTTTTCTTGTATTCAGCCATTAGAATATTTGTATTATTCTTACTTTCATTAAAAAAAAATCTACTTTAATATTACAAAAATTTCATGATATTTTCTTTTCTATACATTCGCCAGAAAATATATCGAATAAAATAAAAAATAAAAAAAAACTGATTAAACTTTTTCATTATTTTGAAGACTAACAGATGTAAGCTCATAATATGCATTAATATATAATTTAATTCTTACCGATCGAAAATTAAATAAAAATTCGTTTTAAACGGTTAAAATTCATAAGTATAATAAATATATTTAACATAAATTTAGACTTTTTTTAATGAAAGTAAGAATAATACAAATATTCTAATGGCCGAATACAAGAAAAACATATTCTGTATACTAAAAAAAGAAAGGAAAATGCAATTTATAAAATATTTTTTAAAGATTTCTATGATAGATCTAGTTCTATCTCTACGATAGAACTAGATCTATCATAGTGAATCTTTAAAAAAAATCTATCATACAGATCTATATATTATAGAGAATCTATAATAGATCTACCATCATAGATTCTCTATGAATTACTAGAACATCTATTACAGTTCTAGTAAAATTCTAGTACGTTTACTGGAACTTTACACACGAATTAGAAGAATCTACTAAATCATAGGGATAGAAAATTATGTAGCTCTAGTTCTATCATACTAAATATATTTTTAACATAAGTTTAGTATCATTGCAATATTAAAATATTTTATTTTATTTAACCGTTATTTAAATTTAAAAATAACAAATTAATTCTAAATTTATAAAATATTTGAAAGGCAATTTTATATTTATTATTTTATTTTTATAAAATTATAAAAAAATAAATAAATATTTAAGCGAATTTGGAACAATTCAATCCAATAAAAAAATTTTTTTTTTGTTTTTATTTATTCCAAAAATAAACTTTACTGTTATTATTATTTTTTTCCTTGTAAACACAGACTGCTATAATATATATATATATATATATTTATGCATTAAAAATAAATATTTATATTTTCTATATGAAACAGTACGAATATCTAACACGTGATCTTTAAATTATATTCCGAAAATTAAAACTTGTGCCTCTAGCTATGGAATAAAAATAAGAACAACTACCTATTTAATTCTAATGAATGAGAAAAATTACTTTTATTTTAATTACAATATTAAATTTTATTTTATTTTTGTATTCTCTCCTTTAAAAGATCGGATTCCGTAAAAGAAACAAATGTATATTTTTATTATTTGTTGTGTTTTCATATAATAAAAATGATCATAATTGATTGAGAAATAATAAAAAATAGAAGAGAAAGTATGGCAGATTATATATATATATAGTTTGATTATGCGTTTAGAAGTTTTCTGTTATCGAAACGGCGCTTAAAAAATCATTTATGTTGCGATTAATTATCGAAATATCGCATAAATTAAACTGTTGTTCGGAAAATCGCTTAGAGGACACTTAAGAAGCTACAACCTCATTTTCATGAACATTTTCCCCCTATTTTCCCCCTTCGTCAGTGGGCGTTTTGACCCTACAGAGAATGTTGCAGAAAGTCAGTGACGTCACTGCTTAATGATTACATACTTGTTGACCCGATTTGCGTTATAAAATGTTACAATAAAACGATTATAAAAATTCGCATTTAATAGAAATCGATTCTCTAACAATCGTCGATTATCGACGATTAAATTTAATTTGGCGATTATCGTCGGCCACCAGTTAACATTCGATTGTTTGGATAAAATATTCAGTCGATGCACGGTTTCCAACAGTAGTATTTATAAGAAATGAGTATATATGTATATATAAAAAAGGAGTTTTGATATAGGTAGCCTAATAATCATTTTATTTTGATATATTGGCGTAGATTCCGGTTTAGGGTCATGAACTCCAAAGTAATTGTGCCATAAGAAAACACGCCGAAGACCTAAACACCGAATGGATTTGGTGTATCATGATAAAAGGTCATAAAATGCAAGAACATTGTTACCTTAATAAGATGGCTATAAGGCCTTATAAGTCCCCGAAGGATGAAGTAACCATTAAACAACTTCAACAAAAAAAAATCTTATTAATAATAACAACGAAAATCCCTGGTGATATAAATATTAATCGTACAGTTTTTGGAGGTTACTTAATTTTAAACTGAAGAAATCTTCGTATATTTCTGCGAACTGAACTGCATTAAATGATGTAAATCGTCTGTTGTTTTGATTATAATTAAAATTGTTACTACAGTTTCTAACAATTAAAGTTAAATCAGTGAAAAAAAAAATAATATTTCGATGCCTCACTGAGAGAGAAGAAGAAAAAAACAATGAGATGGGTATTCAGAGCATAATCAAAAATACATCTGGCCTTGCTCGGGACATTGACACTTGTCTTCTCTTCCTAGTTCTTTATATACGAATATTTCTCACTTCGGAAACTGATTCAGTTAGTTCTAATTTGAGAAAATTCTCTTTAATCTATTCTTAAATTGCTTGCAAGTTTGCTGTGAACTATATTTTGCAAATTTTTCGATATTCTATACCGTTTTTTTAGCTAAGAACTACTTCTGTAAAAAAAAAACATTCTCAATGTCGAGCAGTTATAGTATTAGCGAACTATACAGCACGGTTATAGAAAATGTTAAGATTTTATTTTATTTTTTCTCTCATGTTTTATTCTCTATTGGTAAATTTTTGTCAGACTGATAGATGTATTTTCTTTCCGACAATCATTTTTCATCGGTCTATACAAGCGCAAAGATAGTGCGTAACTCATCCGATTCTTGAATCGATCCGAATGTCATGAGATGCAGCACCGATTCGATAAATAAATAATTCAATGTTATAAACGTTTACAGTTCGAAACAGTCCACACAGTATAAAAGTTCTTTGTATATTTGTCTTCCACTATTTCTATACAGAAACCGCACAATATAAGAAAATAATTCAAACAGAAACAAATTTTTTTTTTCTTCCTTTCTTTTTTCCTATTGTGCCAAATCAAAACGGAAATAAAATGACCCTAAATCATTTATAATTTTCGAAACAAATTGTGTTATTTGTCTCGAAAAGAAACTACTTAAAGAAGACTTCGGAACCGAATAAAAGATCAGAGATATGAATGGAGTAAACATTTCACAAAAAAAAACACGCAATAAAAAGAATTAGTTGAAGTCATTTTTTTTTTCGATCTTATATATATATATTTCAATGCAGAAACTGAAAGAGAAATCTGTAGGAAGAACGAAATAGGAAGTACAGAGCTTTACTACAGCCGGAACTAGGATAATGGTTCAAATAATATAAAAAAGTGTTGACATAAAACATAGGAAATAACTTAAGCCCGTTTCAATCAGTCGATAGGACACGGGCGAATTTTCGGAAATATTTTCTTTTACAGCAACTTTTTAATAGAAAAATAACATTACAACAGTTAAAAATTTATCTATATTATTTTTTTTCTTAAAATCTCTTTCTGACTTCCTATATCTATATTTAAAATGATTTATTATGAAGAATATAAAAATAATCTAGCCTCTGTGCGTTTTTATGTTTATCGTATATATATATATATATATATGTTATATCTCGAATAAATCGTAGGCAACTTATTTAAACAAGTAATAAATCATGGACTTAACGTTTTCTGCCATTAAAAACCCATAATAATCAACGGACGTAACAAATACGTACGATATAAAGCATTTTCGTCGTAAATTAGTTAGAAAATGCATTAAATACCGATTTGAAACTGTTTATGATGAAGTAGTGAATCTATCTAATAACTTTGACAGTTTTACTTGATTATGTTTTAATAAAACTCCGGGGACTTTTAACATTACTAGAGGAAACAGCCGTAAAAAACCTCCAAACTGGTCACGTCACACTGCCACCAACACCTGGATAACATCCCTGGGGTTTTAGTTCTGGTCTGCAGCAGGAAATCAACCGGATTTCAGATAATAAAATTGGTAGGTGGCTGCTTCTTACTAGATATACCTCCTCCCGTCTCCGTACAACTGTACTTGACAACAAAGAAGGAAATCTATGTCCAGAAAGAATGTCTGGAACTACAGTTTTTCGCTTTACAACGTAGTATCGATGTTATCCTATATAGGATGTTATAAAAAAAAATTCTTTTTTTTCTTTTTTTTACTTTTTCATTCGTGATTTGTAGGTATGGATATTCGCTGTGGATCACTGAATGCTTTCAGTTTTGCCTTATATGACGTCATTCCATTGATGCCTGAGATACATTCACGTCCATATTTCATGTTTTTGTAGAGACTTCTGCAGTCTGGAATTGTTTGTGGAATTCCATTGTTGTCAAGCTAAAACTATTACATTTCCGAGAGAATCTTGCTTTTTTCAGGGGAAAAAATATATATAAATCTATATATATATATTCTCTCGTTTTTATCATTACGATTATTATGCACCTTTAATGTTTATCAATATTTTATTGTTTAATTTTTTTTTTCTTTAATCTTATAAATTTTTTTCGCGTTAAAATATCGGAACAAAAATTAGTTATGATCTAGAAAACATGACGAAAAATATATACACGGAATTTTTCTTTTTAAACAAAGGCAATTCTCATGGAAACTGTAGAGAACATTAAAAAGTAATGAAGCAAAACTGAATGGTAATTTTTAAGAGAAACGTGGACAAAAGATGGTTGATGAATATGCAAAATTACCAAAACTAGCACAACAATGATGAAGTTCCATTAACGTAATTCTTTATTTATTTTCTCTAATTAAAAATATGATTTCTTTATTTAAAAATACAATGCTGTCATGTTAACATTAGCGTTACTTATCAGCATCAAAAAAAGAAGAGAAGAGAAAAAAATTAGAGCAAGAATATTTCCAATATATTTACTTATTTATAATTTAATTTATCATTAATTAGTGGGCTAAAGATTTTTTCGAATAATTATTCTGCAAGTTACTTAAAAATTTACATAAGATTTTAATCTATTATTTATTTATTATGGACAAGAAAACTATTTTTCCGAAAATAGGTCAGATTAGTAAACGTTAGATATACTGTATAAATAAACTTTTTTGATATAAAAATCCGTATGAATATTTATGGAAGTATAAAATGTGTATACGTAAGTAAATCCTAATTATGCATGCTGCATAATAATAATAATAATATGCATAAATGACATTGTTTAACTTGTTAAAAAAATTTTTTTTTAGCTAGAATAATTGTCAAAATTTACGTTTAAAAAATTTTTGTGGAAAGTTTATGAATTATAAAATATGTGTTTAAAATAAACTGAACCGAAAAAAGTTATCTGTAAAATTTTTAATAAATATTTTTCAACTATGGCACTGTCACTTGGAAATCCGTTGGTTCAGGAGGAATTCCAGAAACAGCAGTTTCTTCCGGAAATGCTTTTCTTGCATTTTTTTTCTTCGAAACATCTAAAAGTGGTGTTAGTAGAGTATTTTATTCAATTTTTGATGATAAACAAATAAAATTTCGATAAAATGTTACAAATAGAGCGTATAAAAACTTTATATAGAAAATGGGAGAAGTTTGCATTCCAAAATACAGCATCTCATCATAAAAATATTTATAGAACGAATGAAAAAGATTTTTATGTTTATTTGGATGCTGTGGCTTAATATCAATCTGTGGACCTCCTGTGAGCGACCCAAAAGTTGAGAAAGTCTCAAAAATTTTATAATATGAAAAGGCTCTTCAGACTCTGAAGAGCCTTTTCATAACTTGACATCTCAAGGACTGTGAGGCCATACTTATATGTTCATTCATTTTTATATCAATAAATAATCATGTTATGAAACATTAGCATCAATCGATTTTACATTTTTACTGGCTTACATTGTTTTTTTTCGGATGAAAGAATTTAAAACTATTCTAGTCTGAGATCATTCACCATTTTTGCATACATGTTTTTATCATTCTGTTCGTACAGAATTCACTTTACGGATTCGTTTCCACTAGTAAACCCTCCAAATGGAAAGGTAAATACGTACTGATTTTATTTTTCGTTTTGATATTAGATGCTGTTCACAACCAGACAAACGAGAACGTCTTATTCTTCATTTACTTGACATTGTTTGGTCCGTTCCTTTTCTAAAAGTGTTTTTAGTGAAGTAAATAGTTTCATTCGTACTTTCCTCCAAATTTTTCACTTCCGCTTGCTGTACCATAAATAGCAAAAGACACACAACTTTAACGCGGAGTATATAGAGCACAAATTTGCGCTACGGGAACTATTTCCAAAGATATAAATCTGCAACTTTTTCGAGAATCCCATCCGGAGATCGATATTTCGAATGCTCTCATCGAATTCGAGAAAATGGATCCCAGGTAGAAATATAACCGATTTTTTTTTCTGTTTTATTTTATTTTTTCCATTAAAACGGTGTAAATACAGCCAATGAACTCCCTTGGACATGAAAATACGAAAGCTTCCGGCAGAGTTCGTGTAAAGTGCGATAACCTTCAAAACGTTTTGGCAGCTGCAAACTATTGACTTGTTGCCAGACTTGTCTTGGTAGGCGTTGCAGTGACGTCATATCTGATTCTCCTACATTTAAGAGCTAACAAATGCTTTTATTATAATGCTATTAAACCTTTTCATGCTCTGATTTCGACATAACACTATCCTCTATTTATAAACATACGCTATAACCTATATCTCATATTGTCAAAACAATTTATCTTCTGTAAGCTATGTTGGTAGAGAGGCTGATAGGACACAAATTATACAAAAATTCAAATATTTATAGAATGCAGTTTTAAACAATCTGTAATTTAGTACGGTAAAGTGTATTTTTAACCAAATAGTATAGTAGTTTAATTTTGGAAATTAAAAAGTTTCTTAAGAACATACATTAAGTTAGTTCAAATTTTTAAAACTTTAACGCGAAAAAAAAATATTCTGCTTTTACTAATGATTATTGTTTCCAAATATCAGGTCATCCCAAAACTAATGTCGTTTATAGCATTAAGTTTTGAAAGGATATAAAAGATAAATCATATCCTAATTTAAACAAATATATTTTCTCCATTTGAATCAATAACATTCTTCCAACGTTGTGAAAGCTTTAAGAATTCATGTTTAGACAAGCTGAGACATGTTTGAACAAGTACAGTATAAAAAAAACAAGACATTACTTTTGGAATGATCTGATATTTTCACTTTTTATTCTGTATCGCGTTTAAAATATTAATTTTAAACTAAAATTATAATATTTATAATAATAATAATAATAATAATAATAATTTATCATTATAAATATTGATTCTCTTATATTTAAGTAGAATTAAAGTTTCATATTTTTAAATAATATCGCATCGGATGGATTAAATTAATATTTAGCTGACTAGTGTAACTTTGTCATCATTATTTAGTAAATTTCTGAATTTTTAACAAGATATTTTACAGTAAAATGTCACAAATTTAAGCGTAATTTACGACAGAATCAGTTCTATGTTACTGTACTCCATTATAATGGAGTCTATATATATATAAATGAATCGAAGTTTGAAGTTCCAGAAAAGTAATCAGCATTAAATTCGTATTTATTCAGAAAATGCGACATTAAAAAGTTTGCTTTCGAAATCTCTGCAATTAAATATTAGCATCCCAGTTTTAAAATCAGAAATTTGTTGAAAATATGTTATAAATCGCCATATTAATTGTAATATGTTTATTTTGTTAGCCATATCATCATAAATGAAGTGTAGAAAGATTTTATAGATTTTGCTAGTTTAATTATTAAGTTATAGATAGAAAGTTCGGATCATTCAGTTTTTTTTCAGCCGTACTCAGTGGGTTTTTTTTATTCCCAGCTTTCTTTGTCACAACAATTTTTCTTTTGATAGTTTGGTTTACGAGTGGGATGAATGGACTTGCGCCATCAGCTTTATCTTTGTTATCAGAAATTTGCTGCACCACATAAATTTATATCTGTTCACCATGAATTTTTTTAGAGCTGCTTTTAGTAGTAAGTTAATGATAGTTTTGTTTTTTAAGATGAAATGTTGAAGTGTTTTTATTTTTAATGATGCTATCATGATAATGCCTATTGAATTCATTGTTCTTTCTTTATATTCTGTCAATAATCTAATAAATAATCATAAAAACTATAATAATGCAACTATTGTTCCATTATTAACATGCCCAATGGCATAAAAATGTTAAAAGTAGATAAACGTGAATCCTATCTGTATTTTCATCAACTCTGGAATTGCTTACAAATGTCAAAAATTCTTGAATTTTACTGAATTAATTTATTAACTTCTGAATTAAACTACTAAGCAGATGCGACTCATCTTTAATCGTCATTAAAACATTGAATTTCTACTCATGTTAACAAGAGTTTGATGATGAAGTTGTTTTCCTTAATCTCATTTGTCAGAAGGATTCTAAAGGTTGCATGTAACCATCACCTCAAGGACCCTATTGCATTGGCATATCGAGTTATCGACTGTCTCTGGTAGCTAACGTGGTTGATCAAGCGCTGTTGAGAAATGACTCTGTCAAAACCGGAGGAACTTTTCTTGTAGGATGTACTATTCTGAAATACAACTTTTTGAAAATGTGAACATTTCAGGAAATCTAGAACACAAATCAATAAACTAAGAAATAAGAACGGAAATTTTCATCACTTATATTTTCAAATGAAGAAAGATTCAGCTCATTTTTAACAACACATTTAGATCATCATGGCAATTTTTATTCCCAGAACGATTTTTTTTTAGTTTGCAAATTCTTTTATGCTGCTAGAAATATATATATAATATTCTTTTTTAAAATATTACGTTTACCGTAAACCGAAATAAAAGTTATAAGTAGATCTTCATGTAAGTACTCGAATTCATGTATATGGCTTACGGAAAGAATAGAGCAAATAGAAAAACAAGATTTTTATGGTTCCAGTCATCGTAATACTCATCTCTTAGGATCAGAATGCTTAATACTTTAAGGCGCGAGAAAACAAGCAAAAAGGATTTTCGCTAGATAAAAGTACAGAATATTTATTTTTAAAGCCAAACAGATATTATTCCGCTCGAAAGAAATGCTGGAATAAACAACGAATAAATGAATTTGGATTTAAAGGGACTTCAGTTAAAATCAACTTGCAGGTGTATTCATGGAAAATGCGATAAAGTTGATTGTCTATAATCAATATCAGATCTTCTTTTTTAATTTAAAACTGCAGATGAACCTTAAAGTGTTTATCGACAGGAGTGAATAGAACTTTATTGATCAGATTTGTAATTTAAGATTTTAAATTCTTATAAATTATATTCTTTCATTACAAATTACGTTTTTATGAAATTTATAGATATGCTGATATATAGAATAGTTTCCATAACATTATTATTTTTTAATTCAGTTTATAATTATTTTTTTTTTTTTTTTAATTTTTGAAACTTATCTAGTTATCAGATTTTTCCTAATTTTTAAAAACACCAGAATGTATAAAAATATATTTTCTAGGCATTCAAAGATAGAAGAATCAATTTTTTTTTTTCTGCCAAATAAGCAAACTGATAGTAGTTTGGAATCATTTTGGAGAAATTAATTTAATTTTCTTATATTCGTAACCCTGAATATATTTCTTCAAATCATGTCCCAAAAACTTTTATTTTTTTTACTTGAATATAGCAAAAAGCATCGATTATTCATAACATAAAAGTTAAAAATTAATATTGATAGTTACTTAGACTGGTAAAATATAAGATAATAGCTAATTTCAATTTTTTTGGCAAAGAAGAAGCATATCAAAAAACTGAAGTTTATCGAAAGTTCTTTCATTTTTTTTTAATTCTCTAAAATCTAAAAATGTATATCTATCAGAAGTCTGGATCGATGTAATAGCACATATATAAAATCAACTTCAAAATTTTTAGTAAGAGAAAATATATAAACGCGAATATCGCATTCATGGAAACATTTTACTTTTCAAGAATATACGGAAAACTCTTGGAAAGTTTTAGCATTTCGGTTCACAAAAATAAAAATAGTCTCAGACACTTTAGAGAAATAATCTATATAGATTATTTATATATCTAAGAAAAAAAAATCTGTCTAAAAATTTTTATGAATGAAAACATTTTTGAAGCTGATAGTTCAATTGAAATGTAGATAATGATGATCAATTTTAGATTTCTAATCTATGCAGTGGTGTACATACAGCTACCGAGGCCCGGGGCTGAAGTCTTCCTGGGGCTCCCTAATTAGAATGCAACTTTTCTTTAAATCTAGGGAAAAATTTATTAAACTTGTTTAGTTTGTAACAGTATTTTGACACACTTTTTGCACATAAAACCTTATCTACCATCCGAACTTTCGCATGAGGGCAGGCGCATTGCTAGAGAAGTGGAAAACTGCTCATATTTTATAAAATTATAGCATCAGCGCTTCTAACAAACTTTTAAACATAATCACGGCACATATATACGTAATCATCCTCCAGAATACAAAGTCCCTTTTTTATATTCATACATATAGGTGCATATACTTAAAACTTAAGGTTCTTCGGAGGCCTCCCTGTTCAGAGGCCCGGGGCGGTCCGTACCCCCACCCTCCCCCTTTGATACGCCACAGAATCTATGATATCATTATATCTCTAATATATTATATAATTAATTTTAATTATATTTGATTTATAATTTAAATATAAAGTTCATAAAGGCTAGGTGCGATTGAATAAATTATAGGTGAATGAATGTACTCTGCATCCACACAAGTTAGTGCGAATCAAATAACTGCTCACCATAAGAGAATATTTGCTATAGTCTCTAGCAATAACGATAACTACATTATATTTGATATTCAAAATTTATGAAAAATATACAAAAATCTTAGTGATTTTCCATAGATAAAAATCATTGAATTGAAACGTACACTATCCAATTCTTATATAGTCAGACATTCGCGGATTTAATTATTCGCGAATTTGCCGTCGCTAATTAAATGGAAATTTTTAAAGAGTTTTTAGAAATTTTTTAGAGTTTTGCGGTCTATTTGCAGAAAATCGCAGTCGATGCTTGAAGGCTTGAAAATGCAAAGAAAATTAAAAAAAAGTTTAGTAAGTCATAAATGCATAAAATACAATATGCATTATCAATACATCTTTTTGTGTGTGTGTGTGTGTGTGTGTGTGTGTGTGTGTGTGTGTGTTAAATATGGTCAACAATATTAAGAGTTGAGGTTTCGGGGATCTAGGAATATTCGTGGTTTTTCTACTTTTGCTGGAATCCTGCACTCCTAATCCACGCGAATGTGGAATGCCAACCGTATATACTTATAGGCTGTGTGTATATATATGCTATAATTAAAAAAAAAAGCATGGTGAAACTAAGTCTTTTATCAAGTGACAATGAATAAAGAATAAAACAGTTTTCCCGAATAAATTTAAAATTTCGCAACTTAAATTTATACTAAAATGCGAATCACACGACAGTGGTGTAGCTACCATAAGGCAAGACGACACAAGGCATTGAGACCCTCGACATTCAGGAGCCATTCAGGCGACGTTAATATATTGCAAAATGCACGATAATCTGAAAATTAATAATTATAAATAAATATACAGCCAGTCAAAATCTCATGGAACGATCGTATTAACACTTTCTGACCGTATACTTCCAATTGTGTAATTGAAATTGTATATCGTAGTCCTGTTCTTTACCAACAGAGTACTTTTTGTTTTTCAAAATGCTATCAAAATATAGCGATTCTACATGCAGGAGCAAGTGTATATAATAATCCACGTTTATAAGCTTCTAAATTATTTCTAACTTTTTGAAATACTAGAAAAACAATAATTTAAAAATCAACTTATTTTGTCGATATATGCCAATATATTCATGATTTTGAAATCTTTTTTTCTCTCAACAGAATTTTTTCTTTTTTTTCTTCAAAAATATCAGTTTTACAAAAGAAATTCTAATCAGTCAGAGTAGATTACGTGATCTTGCATTATTATATTTTGAGCACAAGAAAGCAGCAAAAATGGATATCAAAGAACTTATTAATGATTTTATGAATACAAAGGCAAGGAAGAAACAATTTTAAATTTTGAAATTTCATATTGTACCTATTATATTTTTCTCTATTTTTATTATTTCGTAAAGTATATTATAAGGAAAATTTTTTTATATATTTTTTAAATTCTTTATTATAGTTTTATATTTTTTGATGGGGGGTCCTTGGGCCACATTTGCATTGTGGCACAAAATTTCTAACTACGCCACTACACGACATGAGAAAACATTGATCAATGTTGATTTCATCCGTAACATTCATGTAAAATTGGTAATCGAAATGTTGCAGATATCCTAGAGATTCCTGTTTGCAAGGTCTTACATCAACTCAAACATTTCAGTAATTAACAAAAAGTTTTCGTAATGAATAACATTATTTCAAAACAACTGAAAAACTTTTCAAAATATCAGACAAACACAGTTAAAATCTAAGTACCGACAGCAGTAGGTTAATCATTAAAAAATAAAACTTTTCTTTGGCGTAGTACTTTCAATCGCTATGCAATCATCATCAGCGCTAAATTACATCACTAACATAAGAACAGTTCAACAGAAATTCTTTTTTTTTTGTTAAACTGTTCGTATGTTAGTGATTGTAACTTAGCGCTGATAATGACTTCATAGCAATTGAAAGTACTACGCCAATGAAAAGTTTTATTTTTTAATGATTAATCTACTGCTATCGGCGCTTAGATTTTAAATACATTATCTTGGTAAAGCAGTCATACGTTTGAATAGTATCATATAAACATTTCGAAAATTCGAAAAATAGTTTTAGTAGTGGAGGAACATTTTACGAAAAAGAAAAAAAAATTCTTTCATAAATTATTGAAACCATTGCATTTAATTAAAAAATAAAAACTTCATAACCATCGGCTGTTATTTTTATTAATTACAAAATGAAAATATATCTCGCGAAAATAGAAATTATCGAAAACGTTATTGAAGATATGGTAACTTCTAACATACAGTATTTATTAATTTGTGCTTCTGGATTTTGGTGTATTTATTGATCCTACTTTCCTAATTTCTTCTATAAGATTTAATTGAGGATAATATGCTAATCAGAATCTATAAGTACTTCAATATTGTATTCTCTTAGAAGGTCGATGATGATAGCGGAATGGTAGAATTTTACTGCAAGTTTCTTTTTACAACGTTGATATTGTACAAACTAGTTTTGTAACGTCGAATAAAAGTGGACTGTAAAATTGTTCTTGGTATTTATTTATTAACAAAAACGACGTTAAAAACTTTCTCGCTCACAAACTACCCACCTGCTACACATACACACTCGAAGATGGTCCACAATCTACACAGTAAGAACAAACTCTCTTTGATGTTGCCAACTGCATCAAAATCATGAGTGTTGCCACTCTAGATAAAAAAAAATAAAAAATTATCCAACAAATATTATCCGAGAGAAGTCTTTAAACAACTGCGAAAACATGGAAATAATTTTTTACCTGTTAAAACATTATAAGTTGTCTTTGAACTGTAATAACTGTACTTCTTATAAATGAGTATTCTGCAATTTTACATGCGTCTTAAGTGAAATAATTCTGTTTGCATGTATATCTCAAATAACAATATGCAAATTTTTATAACAATAGTATTTTATGTAAGTTTTATTATTTTTGAAATATTTTTACGACATTCTTTAAATCTGAGTCTTATTTTCTGCAATGTTTGTGCACACATTATTTTCGAATTTGTGCAAAATTCTCTGTCATTTTCAGATGTTTATTCAATTGCTCGAAATGTCGGCGATAATTTTAACAAAGTTTCTTGAAATTTGCGAAAATTTTTTTATTAATTATTGAAATAATTGCATTAATTGATGCAAGATCCTGTAATGTATGCGGTTCGTAATAAAATGTTGAGATTTGATGCAATGGTATTAAAATATCCGATCATTAAGATAGTTCATGGACATAATTCTTTGAAAATGAATGTTGCAAACGTCTATACTAACTTGTTAAAGATGAAATCTTGTCTCTCTAGATTTTATGGATCCATTTTCTACCACAATTAAGAACTTTTGTATGCATTTTACTATCTATATTGTTTTCTTATCCATTTTTCGATCGAATTTTATTCAGCTTTATTAACTAAAAACGTCCTAATCAATGATTATAATCTTAAAATTGCAGTGTTTAAATAAATATTTAATAAATGTCGAGTATCTTAAGCGATTTTAATAGACCGTAACAAGCATTTCTGATAAGTAACTCCTATATGATACCATAAATATTTTAGTTATTCATGTTGTTCTTGTAATTAAAACTTTCGCAACAAAGTCTTTATTCAGTAGGTTATAAGTAGTTAAACCGTATTAATGTAAGAATTTTGTTCTCTCTACAACAAACGGTAGATTTTTACGTCAGAAATTAATTTTATAATTGTAATTCGCATGATCGTTAAGATAAGAACTAAAAATTGAAGTATCTTATTTATTTAAGAAAATATCTGTCCTGGAAAAGTATGTTTCTCATTGCGTGTCAAGTTTCAGTTTACAGAACAAAATGGATATTTTTGTAAGTTTTCATAAGCTAAAGTGATATTTTTCTTATTTAAATATGAACACATAAATCATTCTGCAAGATATTATTGATAAAAAAAAAAACAGTTAAAACAACACATCGCATTCGAATCACCATTAATTCCAAGTTAAAAAATTTTTTTGGAGATTTTCTGTTTGATTAATTAAACTTTATGCAAATACGTTAATTTTCTTATTTGGTTTTTGCTTATTAATGTTTTAGTTAAACGAGTTAACACGTTAAATGGCGTTTACGACTAAACACGTTTTATAGTAGTTTGTCTTTCATTTTTATATTCTCAGTAACGTTGTTAGAATAAACATATTCTCTTTTTTTACAGCCCCCTAGAGCTTTTTTTTATCTTGCATTTAAAGCATTTCGTTTTGATGTTGCGCTAGAACTACATAAACTTGAAAAACATCAATCTTTCCGCTGTTTTTTCATAATTATTTTATAATTTCCTCGCATAATTGAATAATGAAATAAAACGTAAATAGTCTACAAGTGAATGGGAAAACATCATTTCGATAGAACTCAAAAACATTTTATGAAGACGTAGTCCATGAGAGATGTTCAAGGCTAATCACTGTTGCAGCAGCCTCAGGCTTTTACATGTTTCTAACCAGGCCGTTTTAATGTTGGTGAGATTTTCGTAGCTTGGAGCAGTTGCCCTTCTTTTTTTTAAACTTAATTAAATAAGGAATTTACGATGAATAGCTTTCTAAATACGTAGACATTTTTTTTTTGACATTCGTGAGAAATAAATCATGGAATGATCTTCTGTCTTGCCATAAAAGTTTTCGTGTTAAATTATATTTAATGGTACAGATGTTTAAATTATTTTTTTTAACTTGTTATGCACATTAAGTGTTTAACGTATTAATTATTAACCATTAAGAGTTTTCGTAGTAAAACAACAAAGCAGTTCTGCTAAGAAGTGATCGCCTACGTTCCGAAAGTGTGTGCCATTTTGAAGTGATTAAAAAATATATCA
>WUQG02195756.1:0-22082 GCA_011317285.2 Androctonus mauritanicus
TTTCTTAAATTAATAAAATTTGCCTCTTTATGTTAATTTATATTTTATCTGCGCACTCTTTGGTGCCTTTACCCTACATGTGTGTTAAAAGTTAATTCTTCTAATATAAATTCGTAGAGATTCACAGAAATTTGTAGATTGCGTTATATCGAAACCGCGTTGTATAAGTACCGCGTAATACGAGAGTTTACTGTATTTCCTATAAATATTAAAATATTATAGTTGTATTCATTGATTTTGAAAATATTTGAATATTATTTCTTCTCTATAAAATATTTTTCCAATTTTAAATTCGATTACTTTTTTAAAATTATATTATCAATGTATTGTTTAAATACAAGTTATTAAAATATAAATACTCATATAAAAATATTTTTTTTAAAAGAAAGTTTTATTATCTATATACATTATAGAAAACAATATTATAAGAAAAATATATTTAATACAACACTCAATAGTAGTCAACTTCTAAGCTTTTATCACAAAAATTTGTTGTAGACTAAGGATATCACTTTTACTGCATTTCGCAATATTTGTAAAAGGCATCTACTATTGTTATGATGCAACATTCATCTGCTTGTATCAAGAGTAATTTCCGTTTTAATGAAATATTAAAAAATTTAATAATTTATAAAAGATTTTTCTTCGGGAAAATCTATCGAGCAAAATTCAATTTTTGTCAAAATAGTATTAAACATTACAGTCTTTGGAGTAGAAATATAATTCTAAGCATTTGTATCATATTGTTCACAAAATCTGTTGTAGTCGTTATAAATGCAGAATAAGCAAATCGATTTGGTCAATTTTAGCATACTCGTACCTATAATAGTCCGAATGACAACAACAGATTTACAAATTCCATTCAAATTTTATAATATTTGTATGAGATATTGTTTTTTATGTAGACGTATAGTCAGTCACACATATGATCCAGTATCGATCACTTTTAAAAGACTCGATTCCCTAGAAGATCGCAATAATGTTTACAAATTTCATTCAGATCGGATAATATTTACATGAGATATTATCCCAAAATATGTGAATACGTTAATAATATTGATCCTATATTGATTATTTTCAATAAATCTTAAATTGATAAATTTTAATTTTTAAAAAAATATAAAATCAAATAATGGAAAAGGGCATAAGAGCGATTCATTGATCCTAACCTATCTTGTTATCTATAATTTTGTTTTCATTAGCACTTACAGTAAAATAAATGCAAAATAAACAATATGTATTTTCATTTGAAAAAAATAGATAACTTTTTAGTCCTAGATTCCCTAAAACAGAAATAAAATTCTTTTACTGCTCGAAATTTAAAATAAAAAAATAAAACAATTAGAAATTTCAGCTTTATTTATTGACTATATATATGATTTTTTTATTGCAATGAATGATTAAAGAAAAATAAGTTATGAGGTGACTCCATTAAATTATTATTTATAGAATAGAACAAAAAAAAATTCTAGACATAATTTGATTGATTAATTCTGAATTAAAATACCTTAAGTAGTCTTATATGACTACCACGAGTATAGTTAAAGCAATTTTAATAGCTATAAGAGTATATAAATTAAACCCATATTTACACAGAAAAGTGCAAATCTAAAAACTTAGTTGTCTAAACAGGTAATAAATGAAATCTTGTAAATATTTTTTATGGTAAAGTTTCAGTTTAATTATAAAACTTTTAATACTTTCCTCAGAAAAATTTAAAACACAAAAAATTTTGAAGTGATTTCGCCTTTATTAAGCTGCCAATTTTAGATAAAAAAAAAAAAAATATTCTTTATAAATTGATTAAAGTAATGCTTCCAGCTAAATATATATTTTCAATATTTTTATTATAAAAGATATTCGATATCGTAGTTTAAAATATTAAATCATTATAAAAATATTCGCAATTATAATAAATCTAACATTATATATTTTAAAAAGTCAAAAATTATTGATTCAGGAAAATAACATTAAAATTAAGTTTCGCTAATTAATTAAAAAAATATTTATTAAATTATTAATAACTCGTCTCAAAGCTATTCGTAACTAAGGAAAATGCCATTAAATATAATTTCATTTGAATAAGATTATTAGTTTCATTCGTGTGCAAACAAAATATCACAAGATAAAAGAAATAGTTTTAAAATATTATTTTCCTTCAGCTTTAATACACAGAGAGAGATGTTTTGTTTTCGTTCTGTAATAATGCTGTAATAAGGGATAAAGATACTTATACAGGAAAGAATTGTTTTATCTCTTTATAATTTGATACATTACTGTTTTAATTTTTTTTTTATTTAAGAGGATTCTGTATTATTTTGTTAATACTATACTGTATTACATTAAACAAAATATTTTCCAAATTAAAAATCTCTACAGATAATTTCCTATTAATCTTTGTTTCATATATTCGTCATGAATGTATTGTATAATATGTATTTGTATTTTTAATGTACAAATCATCATACATTCGTCATGAATTCATTACAGATGAATTTATGATGAATGTATGATATTTTTAACTTTTTGAAAAACTTTTGACTTTTGCTCTGACTTTTTTTTTAAATATGGCTTCTGTTATTTTATATTTTATTACATTAATGTATACATAGTAAAATAAATTTCTATTAAATATTTATTTCTCTCTTTCCTTTAAGATAAACAAAGAAAATAAAAAAAGCAATAATGGATAGATTTATTTTTTATCGTAAATATTAAAAGGCAAAAATACACAGTACTGTATTTTCAATAAGAGTAAGCTACTGTAATTTTTATAAAATATAAAAAACATTAGATTTATATCATTTTTATTTAAATTTTTTTGCATAGTTTACATCATTGAATACTTAAAAATTAATAGATGTATTCATGCAACAATAACTTTTTATCTTGTAATGTTTGCAGGGAATCGAATCAGGAATTACTGTATTAATAATTGCAATTTCTAGCAGAATAATTTTAATTATAACAGAATAAATTAATAAATATCAAAATAAAAAATAAATTATATTTAAATGTATAGATTCTTTATATGAACTATTATAAAAAGAATCTATGTTTTTCATTTAATAATATTTATAAGACAGACAATCTATAATGGCTAAATTATGCTAAAATTAGTAATATTGTAGAAGCAAATATATTAAAAATCTAAAATTTGTCAGTTTTATTATTTTTAGTTTTAAATTACAAAAATCTAAAAAAATCATTTTGAAATTTAACATAAAAAAACAGCCCTGAATAGATCTTGAAAACGACAATTTTATAAATTCACAATGCAAAGTTTATTTTTTATCGTATAGATTTTACGATAATTTAAAAAATTTAGAAGTTTTAAATATTATTTATATCTATTTCATTATTATACCTGATGAAATTTTAATTTATAACTTTAAGAATATGTTAAAAGTAAATCTTTAATTTAAAGAAAAAGGCTAAAGTAAAAATTTATTTAATATTTTTATTGAAAATTCAATTATTATTTAATAAAATTTATGTAGAGCTTCTCATATTTTAAAATGTTCTTTTTACATAAAGGAGGAAAAACAATAGAAATTTTACAAACAAAATAACTGAATCGCGTATAAAAAGATTTTAAAATGTTATTTCGTTTTAATTTAGTTTTTATTAAATGTTTATTATCCTCCTAGTTTTAATTGTTAACAATTTCTTTAGACAATAAATATATTTTTTAGAACTCTTTTCACAATATTGTCTATTTACACAGGAAACTGTTTTTTTTTTTTTTTTTCCTCATTAAATTCTAAAAAAGTAATCCAACTTCAAAACATATACCAAATTAATATGCATCTTCCAAAACAATATTTAATTTCAATCATTAATTAAAAATTCAATTTTATAAGGACAAAATTCTATTTGTTTTAAATCATAATATTTTGTTAAATATAAGAAAAAATTATATGTTTTAATTATTTGATCGAGTTTGCATTTGCTGTGATATCTTTAACATTATTTCGAATATTTATTACAAATAAATATTTTTCTATTAGTGTCTAGGAAAAATTTTACAGTGCTTTGTATTTCTAGCATTGAAATCTATTATCTTTTACTTCCTAATATGCAAGTAAACCCGATTAGAGAACGATTTGGATAAGATATAGCAAAAATATATATAATTAATATTAAATAAATAAATATATAATTAATTAATTAATTAATACTGTACAATATTTGACCATAAATGCATTTTAAGATGATGGGAAAAAATTTTATGGTAAAATATCACGACTTATAATAGTATTAAAATCTTCGCAAAATGTAATTACTTTTAAGTATATAAAAAGCTGATTTTAATTAAAATTATTAAAGCATATATGTATATCTATGTACAGCGGACTCCTGTACAATGCGTGGAATACGTTCCGTATGTGAGGGATAGAAATTCGGGTTAGATATGATGTGTCTTTCCTCACCTCTAAATCTCCAGTTTTTTTTTTTTTTTTTTTTTGTTCAAAAGAAACAAAAAAAAAAAAAAAAAAAAAAATGGAGAAGGAAATTTTGAGGTGAGAGAGACGCACTGATAGGAGAAATACGATAATGTATCGTATAATCGTATCATCAAATTCGTGGACTCTTGTTCCCGATAAAAATGAGTTATAATGAAATAATACACGCAAGTATCGGGTAAAATTAATAAGAAGACGACATCTAAAACAATAAAAGATAAACATCTTGCCTTTCCCCGGGAAGGGTGAAAGCAAAGGTCAGTGTTACCGGGGCTCATATTTAAGAGCTCTGTTCGGACTGGACTCATGTAAGGACGACCGCACCGGTGGTCCTTACATCGTCCTTACATTCCTTACTTCTGAATCTTTTACCAGTCTTCGACTTTCCTTAATCTGTCTCCGAGCAAGAAGATTCATGTAAGGACGACCGCACCGGTCGTCCTTACATGAATCTTCTTGCACGGAGACAGATTAAGGGAAGTCGAAGATTGGTAAAAGATTCAGAAGTTTAACTTTTATCAACTGGAAAACTCCAAATTCGCTAACAATCAGTGGTCATCTTCGCCAACATAACTTTAACGAATCCAACACGACAAGTTAACTACTACATTGCCGCTCTAGTATGTGTGTTTCCTATTTATTCTTGCTCATTGCGGACTAAAGACTGCTGTGTGCAATGTCTATCGGCCACCAAATAGGACGACTAGTGATTTTATTCCATCCATGCACAGGTATTTATTCTCCGACGCATCGACATTAAGCTAATGTCGCAAACTTAACAGTGTAAAGAAATCTCTCATTTAAATAAAGGAAGTTATTGGTTTATTTAAACCGTAGTCTCTGTATCGTCAAGTCTAGCCTCATCACCCGTCCTTACCCGCAACGCGCCGTTCCCCGCAACAAGGCCAAACGCCTATCAGTTTCGTCCGTCGGTCCCGCGCGCTTCACACGCGTTATACCCTGTAGGAAATCGCGTTATACGAGACATGCATTGTCAGACGATTTTATGCAAATTTAAACTTGTCTCTGAGTTCTTTTATAAATTTTTACATCTTTTATAACTATTAGCTTCACTGTCTATATATAAACAGTAGATAAGTGTATGTATTCTGTTTTTCTAAACAAAAAGTCAAAAACTATGTCAAATGTTAAATTTATCCTACGCATTATATAGGACTGTTTATAGCGTCGTATGATTATTAGTTGCAATTTTTTCGCCGCTTTATACGAATTCGCGTTATAAGGGAGCCTGCTATACGGCAATTTAATGTACAATATACTATTGCGCGTTCTAACTTGTAAGTTAATAAATTATATTCAGGATATGCAAATTACCTTTCATTTTTATAGAACTATGAAGATCTAATTATATTTTTATTATTATTGAGAAAATATTTTATTTATCATAGAACATAATTTAATTAATTATAGATGTATATCTTCATTTTTATAGTTTCTTCAGAATAAAAATTCACAAAACAATATTTATTTATTTATATTCATCATTTACTTATATCAATTTTTTTATATAAAGCTTATTAATGCAGAACATTTTAGCGTAGTTTTATTCCCCTTATTCTGTTTTAAATAAATTTAAATTAAAACCTCAAGTTACAGAATAATTTTTTAATTTATGAAACTAGAGAATCATGCTGTATCAGTTTATTCCATTTTGATTAAAGTATAAATTATTGATTGCTATCTTACGCAGTTTCAAAAAATAGAAATCCCTAGATTTTGAATTGGTTCACAAAATTTAAATTTTAACATACCTGAGCCGTAACGGTAAATCGTCGATATTTTTGTTCTCTTCTAGTTTCAGATCGAATATCGGTGACAATTCCCAAGATGGATTAACGTATTGGATAACTGGAGACGAATGAAGTGTATTCTCTGATGAACCACACGTGGAACTCGAAGTAGAAGGATCCATAGCAGCAAACCTGTCACCGTCTGACTCCTTTCGCTGTGTACGCAACTGTTTTGTTGCCACGTGTGTCTTAGTTGGCCGTTCTCCACTTGGAGCGACACTATCGTGAAGCCTTCATACTCACGCCTCTTTTGTTGTTTTCTTTTAAAAATGAACAGTTGTGTTTTTTTTTTTTTGTTTGCTTTTATCGATTCGTTTCGTCGTATAAAATAATTGGGTTATGTGTACGTTTAAATCAGTTGTGTCTGAAGAATGTCGAATGACGGCGACAAAATAGTTAATTTTATAAAAAGAAGCGAAGAAAAATTGTTATTATTAAATTTGAAATATTTCAGATAAATAAAATTCTTGAAAAATTATCGAAATAAAAATTATTTTTAAATACACTGACTCTAATTATAATTTATTAACGAGTGTTCGCTATTATAAATTAAAAATTTTGATGAAATAATTCAATAAAAATACAGAATAATTATACAAAATCATATTAAAAAAAATATTTATGAAAATATTATTGTTATTTATTAATTTTTATTAATATAATCATATTATAAAAATATATAGTAATAATTCTTCTAATGTTATAACTAAAATGTTATTCATATTTATACGAATGCCATTGATTCGCTGCAATGAAGAAAATGCAATAATAATTTGCTGTTTGCTGTTAATTTGTATAAAAATCTATAAACTAAATACAATAATTATATCAATTTTAATAGAGAAAGAAGTCTTCAAACAAGATAAAAGGGGAAATATTTATTTTATTGAAAGTGTATTGAGAGTGCCAAGAATAAAAACATTCGCATCATTAAAAAGTTTCTAGTTTGCTAATAAAAATTGCATCATATTTCTGTTTTGAAAGAGATAGATATCGTCAATCTTTTTACATTAAAAAATGATGATAACATTATTGATGTAAAAGTTACTTTATAGAATTTTTTGTTGTAGTATTCTTTATAGATTTCTTAGAGTATCGTTTCTTCGTATCGCCTTTCAGCATTCTTATATGCTTTTCCCTTTTAAGATTTAGTAAATATAAAAAACATAAAAGAATAAAAATACATAAATGTAAATTTGCTACAGATTTATATTTATTTATCTCTTTCTTTATTTACATAAAATGTTAGAAATTATTTGAATTATACCATAAATTTTAAAAAGAAATATTATTTTAAATGCATTTAAAAATTCATATATAAAAAAATAATAAAATATAATATTGTAAAAACATTTTATCAGTAAAGTTTTGTATTGTTTGCTTGAAATTTTGAATATTTTTTCTTTTTTTATGCCTTTAAAACAAGTATTTTTTTTTCTTTTTTATCGTTGGCCTATTATATAAAACGAATAAAAGCTTTTATAAAAATAAAAAAATTGGATAAACAAATCTTACAAAAACTAAACATTCATTTTCATTCAATCTTGATATGTAAGCATCTTTCCTGTTCTGATGTCAACATCTCTAGAGCATTAACAAAAATCTCTGAAATGGTTTCGTAGCAACGAACGATAAACCATTTCCCTAAATCGAGAAGTTATTTTTCAAGATCGCATTCCAGCAAATTTCAAACTTTATATTTTTCTGTCTTTATTTTTTTTTTTTTTTTTGCTATACTGTGCTCGATACTATTTCTCCTTCGTAGTAAAATAATAACAATGTTCTTGTCGAAAAAATTATCTTATTGATTATTTATAAAATCCATTACTGTATACTTATTTTATGCAATTTTTCCTTGAAAATCCTTTCAGTTTCTTAATAACAATGCAATTTTAATTATGTCATTATACAAAATTATTTTTTATTACCATTAATATTGCGTACAAAGTTGAATTAGGAATTGTTTATAGATAACATCAAATATTTGAATTGTTTCTAAATTTTCTCAGTAAGAAATTTTATCAATAATCAGATTGCATTGGTTTGATACTTCTATATATCTTTTTTTACGTATATAATCTGATGGAAACGGAAGTTATTGAAGATGGTAATATGTTTTTTGTTGTCTCCTCCTGGGCTTTGAAAATTTGTCCTTGATAGGATCTGTGACTTGTCACTTGCCAGAAATCCTCCAACTGCCAATTCTTATTTCAGTTCAACTACTACATTTCTATTCTATATAAATCTTCTGTTTCTGGAGGAAGAAAAATATATTTCTTGGGATTTTAAAAGAGAAAGTATACTATATATAGCGTCAATATCTTGAAAGACAATTTTTCTTATAACTACTTCGTAGATAGGAAATTTTATTAATAAAAATTTTTAGTAATAATACCTTCTCTTTTTATTCATTGAACAAGATTGTTTATGTCGTTAAAAATACTTTAAAAATGTCAAATGATATGTGGATTATTTTTTATGATAAAAATAGAATGATGATATAAAATTATCTGACATTTTAGATTTTTCAGATAATTATTAATAAAAAAAAATTTTAAATATATGTGAACTTTGTGGGAAGTATATGGAAACATATAAAGGTATCAACATACAAAATCATAGGATATGATTTAAAAAAATTATTATTTTGTACTTAATAAGAATACATATCTAAATAAATGTAAACTTTATTAACTTATCGTGATTAGTCAAAATTATCTCAGTTAATTATTGTAGAAATATTAACTTTGTTTATTAAATTAGTATAAATTGTTAGTTAGATCAATAATATTTCGCTTCTAAGTACTCCAGCATCTGAATGTTAAAAATATATAACAATTTATAAAACTTTATTCTGAAACAAAATTGAGTATGATAACAAATGTATAATGCAAAATATAAATTTCATTAAAATCAAATTGATTGACTTTTACGTTTAAACGAATACAAGTAATTCTCGTATAAAAGATTGTTAGGTTCTTAAAAAATGTCGTTTTATACGAAACAAAGAACTAGTACAAAAAAAAGGGATTAAGTACCAAAAATTAAAAAATCATACTATTATATTTATATAATAAAAAGAAATATCTTTATTAAAGTAATTTTCATCAAAAGTATTACATATTAATATGTATTAACTAATGTTTTCTAATTTTCTATATAGTCCGGATTGTTGTTTCATTTAAATCCAAGGTTTTTGAGACATATCATACTTTCCCCTTTTTTCGAACCGATCCAAAATTTGTAATTTTATTATAACTAGATGAAATGTCTTTTTTTAAGTAATATTTTTTTTTTATTTCTGACAGATATAGTTCAGGACTACAAATTAATTCACAAAAACAAAACACATAATTACCATTTCTTTAAAAATAATACTCACCCGAAAATTTTTGATCTTTATTACATTGTATAAAAAGAAAAGCATAATTAAAGTTTTAAAATGTATTTAATACTCCACGAACAAGTTTTAAAATGCATTCACATGACTGTATTTAATACTCCACGTGTTGTACGGGGATTTCCTTTATTCTCAAATCATGTTAGAATGAAACTGTGTTCTAAGATGCCGTGTTATGCCAACTCGTTTCCCTAATTTTCGAACTGTGTTAGAGCAAAACCGTGTTATACGGGATTACCTGTACAGTACAAATATAAATAATTTTATTACTGATATTAAAATACAGTTCATTTTTAATATCATTTTGCTATATTTTACCCTTACATATTTATAGAATAAATAACTTTATTACACAAGAAATTTGCATATTTTTTTAAATTTAATTTTGAATCATAAATTAAATTAATATGCAATACATAATCAGTTAATTCTTCAATCTTAGACATATTCTTTTATAAATTATTAAACTACTATTTATCAAAACGTCTGATTTTATTCGTAAAAAAAGTTTTATTTTAGATTTTATAATTAATATAGAGAAATGGATACTGCATAAAGATTCAAACCTTTTCTTATTATTTTCTTTCTTTATAGAATAATCTAATAATAGCTCTTCGTATAAGAATCGATAAAATTCTAAAAAAAATAAATAAAAAACTTGGATAAAATTTGATCATTTAAATTTAAAATGAATGTTTAAATTCATTAAAAATTCAGATTCTGAATTTGAGTTTAGTATTTGCATATAGCTAAACTTCTTTTTCTATTTTAAAGTTTAAAAAATAAAAAAAATTAATTGCAACTTTAATTAGTATAATTATTATTTTTATTATAAGAATTTTTCATTTTAGATAAAATTTTTTCATCTAAAAATCATGCCAAATATTAAAATTAATCGATTTTTCCATAAGTAAATTTATTATTATTAAATTTAGTTGTTTATATGTCACAATTGGTCATATTTAAATAAAACCTATAATTTTATTGGTTTAACAGATTCAAATTTTAAAATTTTAATAATCTTTTTATTGGTTTTGCATTTAATGAATTATTTTGTTTTTAAATATTTTATTAATTGATTAATAAAAATAAATTTAATTTTGTCTGAGCTAATTTTATTTGAAACATTTGTGTAAACAATTAATTACTGTACAATACTGTACTGTATTTTATCCTCAATTAAAATTAATCCAAATAATTTTTATAAATAAATAAAATATTTAATTTTGCTTAACTACATACATTTTTTATAGGATGAAACTGAATTAAAATTTAGTAAGAAATTAAAATTAAACAGAATTAGCTAAACATAATTATAAAGAGTATATTCGTTTATATAGTATATGGATTATATTTTATCCAATTTTAAATATATATTCAAGATTAACCAAGTTATTTTTTTAAATACATGTTTTTATATTGGTAATTGTCCTTTTATCCTATAAAAGAAAATGCATCACATATTGACTTCCGAAAGATAAGTAGATTTATAGCAATAATAGAAGAGAAAAAGGCATTCCAAGATGATAGATAAACTTTTATCCTTTTTGGAAATATCGATTGACTTCTGCAAGAATTCTTTTTAAGTGATTCAATAATATAGTCAGAGATTTTACTCGTTTCAGTTAATAATTTGCAGATATATGTTCAGGCATTCTTAATATAAATTATCATCAGTTTATGCTTTTCATTCATATAAAGACGAAGTAATAAAAATAAAAACTATAAATAAAGTCGTATTTTTATAAATTAAAGTGTTAGAAAGAAGAATAATGATTCAAGAGTATTGATTACAAGTGATTAAGGAAGATTCTGAAGAAGTTAAAGTATTGAAAGAAACCAGAAACTAAACAAATGTTTTTACTGACTGTTCTACTACTGATTCCTTGAATTTTTCATGAATATTTCAACTTGACCACGTTTCCTTGTTATTTTGGCAGAATTTTAAAAAAATAAAATAAATTTAACTGATAAATTTTATAGAAAATTATTCAAATGTTTGACAGAACAAAATCGAATCGGAAATATGCCTAAAGAAATTTATGAATAGATTTTTTTCTGGAATAATAATTTAATACAATTCAGCAAAATTTCGGATATATTTCCTATTTAAATTTAGTTTTATATAAATTCTATATAAACTCATTCAAACAAAAATAAACAGAAAAGATATGCTTTTCAGATTAGTTCGAACGAAGAAACGATGTTCGTTGAAAATCTTTTTATATATCCAGTGGATTGTAAAATTTTCCATTTTTTTCTTTTTTTTTTTTTTAAAGATTTTTCTTGTGAAAATATTTACGTAATTTTTATCTATTAAATTTTACTAGAAAATAATTGATGTCTTTTATTTAGATTAATTAATTAATCTAATTTAATAATTACTTTTAATATAATTATTTTATTTTCAAAAAATATCTGCAGTTTTTTCCTTTTTTATGTATCATGAAAATTAAGTTTTTAAAAATGTAATTAAAGATATCAATCAGCATTAAAATATGTAAGTTCCAATTACAAATTTCAATTTTTCTGAAGGTTTTCTTTTTAATTATATTTTTCTTTATAGATTTAAAATAAGAAATTTTGATTAATTCATATTTTAAAATAATAATATTAAATTTAAATGGAATGTTTCTTTTTCAGATTCTATTTTCTTATCACTTTCTTATCATTAATACTATATTATTAATTCATTTTTAATTTTTCCATATACATATACCTCTATGCTCTTTAATAGAAGTTAAAAATAAATAAATAAAAGCAACGAAAATAAATCTAAATAAAGAAGTTAAGTCTAGTTAATGAAGAAATTTTCTGTAAGAAGCTTTGTCAGGAGAAGATGGATGTTAACAGCATCACAAATTGAATAAATCAGTCAAATCCGCTGATGAAGTTAGTAAGAAGATATACTACAAGAAAAGACTTAGAAGAGAAATTTTGTTTCAAGGGAAATGATCATCAATTTTCATATATTTCATACTTTAATTAATTGATTTTCTAAATCTTAATTTCAATTTCATTTATTCTATACGAAAATTTTCTTACTTAAAAGAAAGAAGAAAGAAAAACACTTATTTTATTTAAAATATAAATTTTTAATTCTATCAGAAAAATAATTAAAATGAAAAAAAAATAAAAATACTTTGTATTTGAAATAAGAAAAACCTTAAACCTATTTAAGAAAAACTGAAAAATAAAATAAGGAGAAAAGATAAGTTATTATTCACATTGCTTGAGATACCGTCAAGTAATTTTTATGATTTGTAGTAATAAATTCTAATACATACTTTTTAAAATCTATTCAAATACCTCACAAAATATATCCTGAAGTGATTAATCTTTCTTTATAACAAAAGAGCATTTATTTTTCTCTCAGTATGACGACGAATGCAAAGCTAACAAATATTCTATTGGATTAAAAGAAATCATAAATAATATTCTTTACAAAATGTGAAAAATAATTAATTATTACTTGAAACAAATTTTAGAATAATTACATATTTTAGTTCAGACTACCATTTAAAAAAATGAATAATTAATATTGTATCACTAATTGATTATTTTTTACTATAAAAATATCTAAACTTTGTTAAAAATATGAAAATTAATTTTTTTTATATTCACTCCAATTAAAAAATATTGATTGACATTTCCTGCTATTATTAGAAAGAAAATTGCATCATTTTTTTTTTTAATATATATTTTTCTATTAATTACTAGATACTGTAATTTATTGACATAAAAATAACAAAATTTGAGCTGATAATAATTTATTAACTCGTAATTGCATGATACAGTATATTATTAAAATAAAAAAAATTCATTAATTTTGTGTATCTGATGGTTGTAAAATACAATCATCAGATACATAAAATTGTGTTCAGCAGCAGGAAGCAGGAAACATTACAATTCGCTTATGGAATCAATGATAACTGCTTCATAATTTAATTTCAATATATTAATTTATTTAGAAGTTGATTTAAAAGTATAATTCAATTATGGTAACATTACTTTCTTGAAGTTTGACAATTTAATTATAGTCAAAAGTATATAAATAAATTTTAATAATAATTTATTAATTACAAATATGAAAAAGTTCTGCAATAAATTGAAATAATGCAAACAAGCAATTCCGGAAAGAATTAATGCCTACTTTCCGAAAACCCTTTATTTTGGAATGACTAAAATTAAGAAATTAAAATATTGAATTATATAGTCATCAAAATCATCTTCAATAGCATAATGTTAGAAAAATCTATTAAATAGTTCTGTAATCTTATTGTCGTTATTTTATTAATATAATTATGTAATTTGATTATTATATATTAGTTAATGATATAAAACATAAAACTTTATGAAAATGTTTTATAAAATGGATATAAAATTTTTATTTTGTATTATTGATAATAGATGGCGCTAAGCGATAAGCCATACAGATAAGTCAGATTATTTCTGTTTAACGCTCAGTACTATCTATCCATATCTATCCAACGTCAAAATCATTGACGTTGGATCGTTTATTCCTGCAGGATTAAAGGCTCCTACAAGATTAAAAGATGCGGAGACGAAATGATCATTAAAATTCAAAATATCACTATCAAATTTCATTTTCAATTAATTCAAAAAAGTTATTAGTTGGGGGACAGCCAGCCAGACATGATGGTGATCTAGAAGCCTCTTTTTCCTTTGGAAAATAACCTAATAAGACACAACTGTAGAGAGATAAGATCTATGCATTTATGTATTCACTTATTTGTTTCATAAACGAATATCAATATAAACAAATTAGAGTATAATATCCTACACCCATTCTTCATAAGCGACTTTTTAATAATCCAGAAGACAAAATAAAAGTATTTCTCTTCAAATAGCCTTTTCATTAAGCTAATTTGTTTACAAAAAATGTACTTTCCTGCATTTGCTTCTCTTTCTCTCTCTCTCTCTCTTTTAGGTCAACATTTTTTTTTTTTTTTTTTTTTTGCTCTCTACTCATTGCTTTCTTTATATTAAATAACTTGAAATCATTTAAATCAATTTAAATAAATTTAATTAATTAAATAACTTGAACAACTTAAAATCATTCTTGTATATAATAAGAATGATTTTTTGTTACTTGGTTGCTGCATTAACGCCATCTTTATTGCCATGTAATTAGCACTAATTATTATAAATTTATAAATTGTTTCATGAGAGACATTTTTTTCATCTTAATACAAGTATTACATATTATTAGAACCCTCAGAATATATATAGTTTTATGATATTTTCATCTGATCTGTCTAATTACTCTTTATATGTACTAAAGTTTATTTATTTTTTATAAAAAACTATGAAAATAAGATGCCGATAAAACAAGGAACACAGCGAAATTAGCAAAATTATTATGTAAAAAATGTCATCTGATATATTCTAAGCATTCATTTTATTCTATTAATATTAAAAAATATTAACATAAAATTTTCATAAATTGTGTTTACGTAAACTTTTTCTTAATTCAATGCCTAATAAAAATAATTTTTTTTTAAATTTATCATTTATATTATAGTCTATGATTTTAATTAATACTTAAATATGTTATATTTTTAATAATTCATTAATATAATTATTCAAATCTTCGTAATAAGATCGTTTAGGAATTTATTACATAGTACTTTTAATTCTGGGCATTACTAACCTTTTAGTTAAAAATATAGTAAATAATGGCAAACAAGGAAAGTGATTGTATCAGGAAACAATAAAAATATTTTATTTGTTCTGTAAGTATGGATAAAATATCAATTCCGTTATAATCATTTTATTAGAAAAGTGCTATAAAGAAAATAAAAATATCTCGTTAGTTTTTCAAAGAAAAGAACATTTGAAAATTTCGAAATTTGATTCAAAGCAAAAATTGAATATAATTATATTTTGAAACTAATAATATACTGTATGATATTTTTATTAATAATAGTAGAAGTACATTAAAACAGATTTTTATAGTTTTATTATTATTCCTTTTATTATTAAAATAATTATTATTTATAATAGACAACAATCTTTTATTATTTTATATAAAAAATATGATTCTAAAACTGATGTTACTTTTAGATTTTTTTCTATTATATATAGATTTTGAAGAAACGTGATTATATTGTACGATCAATCAATTGTAATTATATTAGAAATTTAATAACTTTTTATAAAAAAAATTTACAGATTAATATTTTCATTATTGTACCGAATGTATCCAACGATCGTTAGGTGTACCCAATGGTAACTTTATGGGTATACCAGACCACCCGTACAACCGTTTTGAGTGTCCGGATGGCCGCGTGGTAACGCGTCGTCGCTGCGCGCCGACGCGTTACCACGCGAACTCGTTCTACTTTTCATAAGATGCCGGTCTTGGGACGTGATCTAGGATATCCGGTATAGCAGATATAGAGGTTGATATCGTCTTTAGTTTTCTTAATTCAAAAATAGCAAATAATTTAGTAAATTTAGTAGTAAATTTTAATAAATTGAATAAATAAATTAATTTTAATAAATTGAATTTAATAAATTAATAAAAAATAAATTGTAATAATTAAATTGTAGTAAATTTAATAGTAAATTAAATTTACTACAATTTACTAATTTCACGAGTGCAGAACACAAATATTATGCTAAAATTGAAATTGTTAAAAGTAGTTCCAAATGATATATTACTACCTGCTATCAAACAATTTATACTTTTAACAATATAAAAATCAAATAAAAGTAACTTTTCTAGCCATGTTTGAATTATAATTTTCAATTTTTTAATAAAACTGAAAACTAAAAACTTTCAAAATTTATACATAATAGAAAAAATTTAAAAATAGATTATTGTATTTATATTCAGTATTAAAAATGTATATAAGCTACTTTGTAGACCAGTGTTTCTCAACCTATGAGTCGTGTTAAATTTTTAATGAGCTGCAAAATGATAGCTCAAAGTTTTCTAAATATTATAAATATTTGGATGGCATTATCATTACCAAACAAATATGTTGGAATGTAACAACTTCATTCTATAAAGAATACTCTTGTAATTTATCAAAGTTACGAAGTAAAGTACAAATAAATTTTACAAATTTTTTATTTGTAGATTAATTATTTTTTATATATATATAAAGTGTATTTCTAATTGACTTCATAAAAATGATAAAGTGTCTTCAAAGAAAATAATTATGTCATTAAATGAAGCAATTTCTTTTCTTTATAATTACTGTATTCTTTTTTTTATTGATCGATGTACAAAAACTCAGTTCTTTATTTTCATCGCATTCCTTTCCTTTTCAATGATAGAGAGATAGCAATTTTATTTCTTTGTAACAGATGTTACATCAGTTATTTTCCATTTAACTTCAATTTTATGACGATAATATCAGTAAATTTAATTTATCGAATTATGTTGTCCATGTCAGAAAATGATATGAAATAAATTTTCTTTCACAGAGAATAAATCTTCAAGTCAGATAAAATATATTAAAATAATGTAAATGATTTATAAAAGATAATAAAATTCGATTAGAAGACTAAGAAAAAAATAATAGCCTATTAATTTTAAATAAAAAAAAAAAAAGAAAGATTCATACAGTATAATAATTTTACATTCTCTAAGAATTTGTAATAGGATTTAGAATTTATTATAATAATAAATTTACGATTGAGAAAATTTTATAAAAAAACTATCTTAATTTATTTTCATATCAGCAAATCACTTAGGCTAATGCTAAATTTTTCCCACTGATAAAAATTAGGATTCCGCTTTTAAAATGATCTTTGAACAATTTTAATTTTTATAAAATTATGATTTCTAATAAAACCTAAACAGCATTTTATTTGAATTTTTTATTAATTTTAGTACTATTTGATAAAGGTTAAGAAAAGTTTAATATTTGGATGAAACTTCAATGGGTTATGAACTTTAACAAACACTCAAAATGTAATGTAATGGAAGTTAATCGACTAGTCCCGTTTAAGAAATATGAATTTTTTTTTTTTAATAAAATGAAAGAAAATATAAATAAAATAGAAAAATGAAAGATAGAAAGAAAATTTACTTCTCTTTATGACATATTTTTCTTGGATGTCAAAGATTGGAAGTTGATTCTTTACCGCAAAAAAAGTTCAGTTATGGAAAATGACAAGAACAAAGAAGAAATTCGTTTATATTTAGTAAATTTGTGGAAAATCATTATCTATATTTAATCTTGAAAGTAAATTCAATTTTAAAGTGAAATGCTTATTGATTAAGTATAAAATAATATAAATTTTAAATATTTATTTATTTGAAACTACTCTTACAGTATCTAGAACGGCTGAATACTCTTTTGAGAAATTCATATACTCGATAAGAAACACTGTGTGTAAAAATAACTAACAATAAAAAAGCAAGATTAACAACTTTCCTTTTTATTGTTAGTTATTTTTAGTAACTTCTTTTATCAAAAACCATTATCAGGAGGAAAAACTGATGAAAGAGTTATTAATGACTATCAAAAGTTTTTGATACGTATACAAAGAAAGCAGACATAGCTTTATTTGTGCAGCATTTTCAATATTGATAAACTCTATTTTATGTACATTTCTTTGAGGTATATTATAGTAGACGATATAAAAATTGAGAGTTCCACTTATGTAGCCTACTTAAAATCATCTCATTCAGATGAATTACTTCTTAAATCTTTTGTAATAATAAATGTTAAATTTATTGCTTGATTATAGGCAGAAATTAATTTTTCAAAGTAGCTATGCGGAACAAAATAGTAGTTTTTTATATCATAAGTTAATTTTTCAGATATCTATTAAGTAATTGCAGTTTTATATGAAGTTTATTAAAAACAAACTAAATTTAATATTTATATGATAATTTTCACTAGAGTCCTTAGATAGAGAGAATAGCGCAATCCTTTGCGCCACCAAATGCCGCCAATCTTGTTAGATAGGGAATTATCATTGCATTCATAGACTTTCTGTTTATTTTTTAAGAACATGCCTTGTTGTAGTGCTGCAAATTATTCTAATCAAACAAAAAAGGGTCATAGTTCCTTTCCTTTGATTAGAACAATTTGCAGAACTTCAACAAAGTATGTAGTAAAAAGCAATGTGTGGTAGTGCAGGAATAATGCAATTTAAACATTTTAACCCAAGTCATAATTATGCATTGTTTAATATTCGTTGGCATGTTTTTAAACTTGTAAATGCATTTTCGTTTCCTAATATCGTTGCATGACTGCGAGTTAGGTATTTTTTGTGATAATTCTATAGCACCCTATAGAAAGCGAGCGACCAGGAGGATATAAAATGGCGACAGATTGCGCTACTCTCATGGCTACTCTATCTATCTAGGGACTCTAATTTTCATTTACTTTTAGTGTCTTATATTAAATATTAAATAATAAAATTAATAAAACTAAATTAACTATTAAATAATTGTAAAATAATAAAGTTTTGATACGATAAACTTTGTTAAGTGTTTTAAAAGATTATGCTATATTAATAAATTTATTATTAGATGCATTTACATAAACTATACAGGATATTTCATAATATATTCTTAATCGAAATTTTATAATCTTTTTTATCTCATTTATTATAAAGTAAATTCAGTATTTATTTGAAAATCAGTTTTTTTTATCTGTTTTGAATTTCATATTAAAAATATAAATATTTTATATTTTTGTAAAAATAACATAAGTAACTTCTGATTCCTATCAGAAAATTATTTATAGATGATATACAGTATAATAAATATTGAATATAGTGTATCAAAGTAATATTTTGAGAATAACTTATCGCTCAGAATAAAAAATACGTAAACAAATAAATAAATAAAACATATTTTCTATAATTCATTTAAATGCATTATCATCATTCATGCAAATGCATTATCATCATTCATGCATTATCACTAAATTAACTTGGAAAATTTTGACGTTAATTATCGTTGTTAAATATTTTAAAAAATTTCTCTTTAATAAAAAGTGTTTTACTATTTTGATTTATTTATGTGTATTTGAGATTTCAGAATTGGAGCTTTAAAATAATAAAAAAAAAAGAAGTTAATCCTGAATTAGTGACTTTCTTCCTATGGAGCTACTTAAAGGACGTGTTTAGCAAAAATTTCAAAACACTTGAGAACTTGAACAATTAATCACCGATGCATGTGGCCTTTTGCAATCGACATATTGCAAAAGATTGCAGCTAATTTCATTCTTCAACTACATGTGATTGTCGCTGATGATGGACATTTGGAAAATATTGTAATTTAAATTTCATCGACTGCCTTAATAGACATCATCGTTGGTGGGCACAGATGGTACAAAAGATTTAAACACGTGCATCGCCACCTATCGATGCTTATTGATACTACACAAAAATAACACTTGACTTTAATCTTAACCCGTCACACAAATATGCCGTAAGAAATAAATTTTTATCGCTGTTTTTCAGATATTCCTTTTTAAAGTTGGAGTTTCCTTCTCACCCTGTATGTATAATAGCTGAATTCATGAAAGAGATTATTTCATTCTTTTTATAACCGATTAGTATTAAAATAAACTCATGCATTTGATGAAAATTCATCTATGTGTATCAGTAGTTGATCAGTAGCGAAGAATTCATGTTAAAATTTATTATATGATCGGGTCAACAATATTAACTATAATAATGAGAATTATCAAAATTACATCTAAATGTATTATGTAAATACATTTTTATTGATTGAAAAATATATTAATTTAAAATTTATATGAAAATAAAACAAAAATAGAATAATTTATTTTTATAATTATTTATAAAAATAAATTATTCTATATAAATATTTTCGAATATTTATATTTTTCGAAAAAAGGAAAAATCACCATCCCACATCTATCTTGTATTCAAAGCCTGCTAAGGCATCACTTTACAAACGAACAGGCCATCAGTGTCTGTTTCCAGACATCCTGACCATCTCGATCACCAAATCTAATTCCATACGACTTTTAGTTATGGGGTTTTTTGAAGGATGAAGTATAATGCAAAGAATGTCATATTCTATCAGATCCGAAAGCAGCATTAGACATCATTATTCTGGTTATTACAGTTAACATATGTTTTGCTATTGAAAATGTTGTCCTTCGAATGGAAACTATTAATCACGTGGAGGACACACTGAACAACTGCAGCACTGTTTAAGTGATTTGTATTGCCACAACGCCATCTAGTGACAAAGTATACAATTATTTTTTTAATAAAAGACCAACGCATCCTTTGAAGTACATACTGTCCAAATTTCTTTTCACTGTGAGTCTTAGAACTCATTTCAAAGTTTCCTAAGTAGAGATACTTTAACAATAATGTATATAACTCTGCAAAAAGTGCTTGAAGACTTTTTATAAGTATTAATTAAAATAGAGGAAATTTCCGAAGAGTAACGATTTCTAATACTGTATTAGCTATACAGTATATTTGTTGAAGAGTGTACAGATCAATAAATAATTTGTACACTTCAACAAATATACTGACGTGATTTGATATTTTTCAGTTTTTATTTTATAATAAAACTGAAAAATATCAAATCACGTCATATTTTTCAGTTGTATTTCGTTATAAAAATTAAATCAAGTAAAAATTATTCTATTTAGCTCATATTAAGCAAATACGCATTAAATTCTCCTTTAATATATCTAAATTGTTTAATATATTAGAATATTCATTTATTAAATGTTGGCCAACTTTTAGGCTTCAGATAAGAAAAGAGTTCCATAATAATAAAAACTAAAGTTTTATTTCAAGAAAAGTTATTTCTTAATTGAAAAAATTCTCATGCTACATTTAAGATAATTGTAATTTTAAATAAATAGAAAAAGAATATATAATGGATTTTCAATAAAAATGCAGTCTTTTTGAATATTTTCTTTGTGAGTTATTTAAAATATTTAATATGAAATATATAGTATAAGTAATTAAGTATAGGCCTATAATATAGTATTGGAATTATACTGTGCTTTCGATAAGCCAATAATTATATAGGTTAATAATAAATATTTATATTATACTTATAAACAGATTGCGGATGTCTAAGTGACGAATGTTGGCATCGCCGAGGTAGTCCCGCTTCCATAAAGGAGCCCATTACTGAGCTCCCAGTGACGGGCCTCAGAACTACCAACGCAAGTTTACTCTTCTATTCGCCTTATATACATCCATACAGTTTGCCATTCACGCTCACATTTATTCTCTGGACGCAGTGGCGTACGCAAGGGGGGTTTCCGGGTTTAAACCCCTCCTTTGGGCTTTGTAACACATTGTACAGATATCTCGAAACAAGTGCTATTTGAAAAAAAAAAATGAAAACTGGAAAGTTACAAGTAGCAGAATTAATATAGTAGTATTAATAGTAGTGGTGGTGAAGAT
>WUQG02195867.1:0-22075 GCA_011317285.2 Androctonus mauritanicus
GCCTACGCCTGTAATTTCGATCGAATTACGCAACAGGACCGGGACGACTAATAACGCCGGGTACATCAAAAAATTTTATTGCGCCATTGAAAATTAGCCGCGTCTACAAACTTGTTGATAGCCGGGGATGGAAAGAGAGTAGGCCACGCCAACTGTGATGTAACTAGTCTTCCGGTTGACATTCGTTTCCGTTTTTCATTAAAAAAAATGAATATTATAATTATTTTTCCGACTGAAAATTATTTATAATTAGATGACGAATTAAATTTAAACGAGATCTAATCGGTCGACGATGAAGAATAGGAATTTTTGCAGATTAGATGGTTTTGCTTGGTGAGTTACGTTATGTAACTTAGTTTTCTTCTTCTACATATCGGCCAATAATTATATAATTGAAAATAGCGTAAATGATTATGGAAATGTAAATAAATACTTCGGCCGTGAGAAAGTTTAGAAAGATTTTTCTTTGAATTTCTTCTGGCAGCGTGAATTCTGTTAAAAAAGGAAGTGCGGTTGACTTGGTGCTAGCTTTATCATCTTAATTAAGGATTAATAGGCCATGAATAAATTTTACCATAACTTCTATTGATATTAAAGTATTAGAGATAAATATAAAACTTTTGAATTAAAAATTTTGTAGTTTTTTAAAATTTGTTTTATGGTAAACTTCAGGTATAACTTAGATCATATTTAACAGATAGGTAACGTGTACAGTACCACGAGTGTGCCGCAATATTATTAACTCGTTTATTGTAAACATTCTTTAACCACTATTTATTATTTATAAAATTCGATGATAAATATAAGATTAAATTCGTTTAGTGCGATAATTAACCCTTAAAATGATGTCATTTCACGTTTAGAAATTCTAAAATTTGTTATGTGTTTTAAAAAGTTAATCTTATCGCAGCTAAAAATTGATTTCGACTTGTAAAAGTACTAAGGTTATAAAACAGCTGTACTGTTACTTAAAAAAAAAAAATTCAAAAATTAATTATGTCGTCAGATTTTCGCTGATATCATTATTATTTTTTTTTTTTTTTTGTAAGTATAAACTAAACCGGTATGTTTTTAATATCCGAATACATTAAAATTTCTTAATCCAAGTAGATGAAAGGCAATGTAAGCATAAAAAATGCCGATTAAAACTTATTATAATATTTAAATTAATAGAGATTCTAAAACAGTGTTATCAGTTCTCTTTGTTGGATTTTTTTCTGTTTAAAAAAGCGTCCTTGTACCTTATGGTCAATTAGAAGTCTGTCTAAAGGTATAATGTTTTAATCGTAAATTATTTATCGATATCAGTTATATACATTGTTCGATATCATCTCGATAATTATTTATCCGTATTAGTTAAATGGCCTGTGAAAATTTATTAATTAACCCAAGTTAATCGTTATTTAATTAAAAATATGACCTTAATTCCGATTTCAGTCCCGCCTTTTCTAATAACCATATTTTATACGCTTAATAAAAATTAAGATTTTTCGTTTCGTTCTATTATTAATTTAATGAAGAATAAATTTGATCACAGTTACTTCATTAAGAACTTTATAAAATTGATTGGCAGCTCGGTTAATATGATATTCTACAGTCGAGCTTTGGTTGTTTATGTTTGTTTATTCTGATCCGAGTGGTGTCGAAAGATGTCCTTACCTCCTGGAGAGAATCAGTACGAATTTATAAAGCAATGATTTATCCTTTGCGTAATTTGTAGAATGTTTATTTTTCTTTTTTAATATTTTCCGTGGCTTCCATTTCAAGTATTGTACTGTACTGTTATATTTACAATTTTTTTTTTTTTTTTTATATTCAGCTCTTTTATGATGCCAATCTTATTCAGAATTAATATTTTCATCTTTAATTTTCAGGAAAAAATTAATTCTCGACCGTTAGAATTTACAATCTATTTACACTATAATTTAATTAGCAATAAACAATCAAATTTGTACTAAAAAAATTTGATAAATTCCACAATTTATTATAGTTTCCAGTAAAAAAAGAAAATTATTTTAATATATTTTGAGCATGTACATTTGTCGTATAAAGTCTTTAAATCGTATTTATTGGTCGTAAATACATCATTTTTTCAGAAAGTTCATTGAGTAGATTAATGCGACAACAGATAATGACTTTAGTTAATTTTTTATGAAGTGCTCGGATAATTTTCACCGACTTAGTTATACTGTATTTGATATTTTAATAATGAAAAAGCAATTAAGCTAAGTAACACTTTGCAATATCGATCTGAAAATTCATAAATTATTTAAAAATCGGAGGTTAGCGCACTTTAAAAACGCTGTAGGTTTTAAGTTATAAACTCCCTCGAGATTTTTAAAATATTCTGCCATATAAAGAGTATTTTAAAATGCAAGAAGTATGTGATTAATATGCTAAAATCGAATTTTTTTGTATCTTAATTCTTTTTAAAATATTTATAAATAGGAATAAACAGATTTTTTTGTGTATACGTAGTTTGTATCCCAGTGGATACTCATCTTAAGTTATGGGTAAACGATAAAAAAAAGAGTTTTTTTTTAAGAAAAGACCACATTGACGAATTACAATAAACTTTATTTCCATTTAAATATATTCGTAGTTTTGTACCATCATACATCTATAACTTATATATTTCTTCTATACTGCCACGGATGTAAATTTACGAGTCTCCTTGGTATCGAGGTCAGATTAAGATCGGCAATAGTCTTTACAAATCCGGGTTTAGCCGTGAACGTAATTTGGTCTAGGTCTATAAATTCTAGATACTTTCTCCAAATCGTAAACAGATAAAAAAGTGCCAGTAATAAATTAATAATTTATCTTTCCATTAAGTTAGTAACCTTTATTATTAAACGTAATATTGTACCGTATTCCAAGAAATTGACATGGCCTACTTTTTTAATACGTTTACACTTTATCTTTTAACATTGCAAAGCGGCTATTTCATTTTTTTTCGTCTAACAGATTTTTTAAAACAGATATCAGTCTATAAAACAAGTTTTCTTCTGACGGTATAAAGGCATCTCGGCTTTTTTGTGAAGTTTTTTTTTTTTAAATCAACTTTCACCTGAATAAACCGGGAAGACAAATTGCGGTCGACATTAGTTACGTTCTAGTTTGTGCATAAATGCCAATCGTTACGCGATGAAAGAGGAATTAACCGCTCTTCTTATTTTTGGTCGAAGAGAGAAAATAATCTGAAGCTTCTCGTTTATATAATCAGTGACTGCTTCGAATAAAGATCAAACCATCCACTTCGTTGGCTTTTATAACGTTGTGAAAAGTCGTTGGAAGCGAGGAGAGAGAGAGAACACGCTCTTTCTCCTCACTTCCAATGGCTTCGGCACACGCTCGAGATACCATTACGTGACTATAAGACACTTGTCTTTCTTCCTGACTTTATTAAAATTTTATGATACTAATAATGGGAAAAATAATGAATGATTAATTTTAACTTTGTCAAATCAATAGAAACACTATCGCTATTTTTTACAGTATAGATTGATTATAAATATCTTTCAAATAAAATGTTATAATCTCTGATTTGATTTTGATAACATTAAATATCCAAAACTTTTCCTAGTGACAATGTAGAAAATTTATAAAAACAGTTGAAATCATTATAATTACTACGAAGTTTGGAAATTCTAGAAAATTCCCGATGCGCAAAAAGTTTTCCCACAAAACCAACAGGTCCAGCCAGTGTCAATGACAGTTTTAAATTCACCCGGAGCTAAGGATTGCATAATAATCTGCACCTGCATCAAATTAATGGTTTGTGGCGCGGCGAGGAAAAAAAAAAGCTGCTCTAGACTCTATAGACTGCTTGTCGACGGATTACGTAAAATTAAAATTAGAAAAGAGGTCATTAACCTAGCATTAGTTCTTGGATATTATTATAATGCTCGAAACAGTTGGAGAACATTTTTTTCCCCAATCTGGCAGCTGCTAAAGAGTTTTGGTCGTTTTTTTTTAAACAGATTTGGCACATGCTCGGTTCTGTTTAGTAAAAAGCTAATATTGTTCTCGGCTTCTTTATTTGGAATGGTTTGGCTCCGATCCAAAAACCTGGCCAAGTCGCGGCGATTGACTGCAAAATAATTTAAAATTTAAGGACTAGTTAGTCTTCGGTTTGCTGGCTTTCGTACCATTATATATTCTGATTATTTAAGTTTTTCTCGCAGTTTTTATAATCGAGAAAAATTTTCATTCTGTTTTAAATAATAACCCATTCTTTTACTTAATTGCATCGATTTATCCTTTAATCCTATACTTAATTCACTTTATAAATGGTCTTGTTATACACTTACTCAATTTCCTTTTTATTGCCGTTATTTTTCTTTCGCCATATCCTTTTATTTTTGTTTAACTCCAGTTTACTTTTTGTACCAGTGGATCTTATTTATTTATTTTTTTTTTCAGTTCCTATTTATGTTTCTACTCGTTATTTTTTGGCAACGGACTTCGCGGTCTTCTTTTGTAACATTCGATAAACGTCAACCTAATTTTCGTGTGGACGAATATTCGACTATACGCGAATAACATGAAGAGTAATATTAAATCGAATATTCTAGGGCAAAAAAGAGGAAATATGTCGACACCATTAACCGAAGAAATTTCCTTTGCTGGTCGGAATGTAGTTCAATATTTATCTTTCGTTGTTCTGTGGTTGAATTTATTCATTATATCACCGAGCGAAAATATTCGCTTTCTTTTTTTTTTATCATAAAAAAAGAACAAAAAAATTTATTTAACGAGTATGATTTTTTCGCTCTGAAAACTCATGCGTGGGTTGTAGTAACAATAGTAAATTAATTTTTATATTTGTCTTGTTAAATTGATATTTTAAGGTTTAGTAATTATCATTGTTGCTGTTTCTGGATGCCAACAGTGATATTTATCGTTATTAATTAAAAACGTAATTTTGTTATCCTGCAGATCATCTTTCCATCAAATAATAGATTTTTGGATGAAATGATTTTTGGATGAAATGATTTTTGGAAGTGATAGAATGGAATATTTTCCCCTGTTTTTATTAATGATAATGCTAAATTCGGCTTCGACGCACTCTATGTAAGTAATAATAATTTTATATCATGCGTGATATTTTTAGTAAGATTTTTCGTATTAATGTCAGGTTATCGATCTGGCAGTGTAGCATTTATGAAAATAAATCGATATCATCGATCGGATAATCCGACAGTGTTCATCCCGTTATCTTTCGTTCGGTTTTTATTTTATAAATATAGATTATCTTTTTATCCACTAATAACCGAGGTATTTATTGAAATATATATATTTATAATATAAACAGATGATTGGATATTTTACAGAACATTTTTTTTTAATTTAAAAATGATAGTTTGCAAAATTTTTCCATAAAATATCGGTTGTCCTGGATGTTTAGTCGCCTATCGGTTGGCCGATTACATGGAAGTGTGCTTGATTTCTTACCTGGAGGTCAGGATCGATTCTAGTCTTCCAGGTCTCTAGAATCTTCAGGGGATTCGCTATCGACCCATTGATCCTCATCTTTCTAACTTCCACCTGATTCTATCATGGTAGCTCTGAAATGGCTGCCACCGTGTGATTTTGATAATACAATTGAATTAATCAAATCAACTATTCATTTCAGTTCCAGTTGAAAATGCTCTCGATTCTCAAACTGATCCATATATCCACAAGAAATGTAGCGTGGCCACTAGAGAATGAAGTGCTTATCTTATTTATTTTCCATCAATATAAAAATTTTTAATAGATGTTATTAAAAGGTATATGTAGAATTCGTAGCGTGAATAGACATACAACAGAAAGATGTTGGCCGATGCTTAAGAATGTACAAGTATTCTCCTTGGCGTGTCGTGATGTATAGGTGATATTCTCCGGAGAATTCCTTTCGTGTCGTTCTTTAATCCGCCAATGACTTGTGTATTATATTAAATCAAACAAGTTTCTGCTATTGCATCTCACATCAAATATTCTATTCTGAGAGATGCTTCGGGAAAAATCTTCATATAGATCTGTCTATCTATCTTTTGAAAATTTACTTCGTACTTTTGTTATCAGCTGTCGAATCGATCGTCTCCGGAGAATAAAATGTAAAATTATCTAAACGATCCGAATTTGAGCTACTGGGCATAAAAAGACATAATCATTCCCGTTTTTAATAAAAATCCTTCTACTGGAATATTACGAGATTGTCAGGCTTTTTTATTGGGAAAATCACATCATAATATTAGACTGCTATAATAATTTATCACCTGTGAAGTTGGTTAGGAAACCCCCATAAGAAATAAAATCCTAAATAAGATCGACTGCAATAAACGTCTGAAATACAGAGCTCATTCTTCATTTTTATTATTTATGCGACTGGTTTTTAAGTAAAAATATTCTTAAAATGAAAACATTGGCGTATTTTTAAAAATTTGTTAAACATTAATTCTGCTCATTTAACTTTACAAAAGATAGAAATTTTGATTTACAGTATTTAGCATATTGTTTACGATAAACGGGAAATCCGTTATTGTAAAATATTGCGGCATAAACACATCTTTTATATAATAGTTTAAAGAAGCGTTTCGCAAACTATGTTCCGCCGAAGGTCAATAAGTGTTCCGTAAAAAATTGTGAAAATCAATATAGGCCTCATATGAATTTAAATGTTGTACCAAGTTGAAATTGGAGTTGCTAGCTTATTTTATTATTTTCACGTATTTTATTTTACTTAATTACAATTTGATAATAAATGTTTTTGTTTTTTTCTTAGCTCTTATACTTACTTACCTAATTTATTTATTATTAATATCTACCTATTTTATAAAATAGTCAAGCTGTTCCGTAAAAATTTCAGGATTTGCGAAGTGTTCCGTCATAGAAAACGTTTAGGAAAAGCTGATTTAAAGTAGCATTAATCCACTACCGTCACTTACCGTCCTAACAATCGTAATACTAATTTTCGTAACTTGTTAATCTACAAATGGCGAACTTTGTAGTAGTAATATGAAAATTATTTAATATTCTATACTGTTTTAATATTATTACAATCTGTAGATTAATATACACGTAATGCTCAGGTTAATTACGTACCAAATTGAACTGTTTAAAAATATATTTAAACATAATTAAATGAAATTATTAAAAGTGAAGCGATAATTCAGTTTGAACTACTTATAATGATTCTCTATATTTTCGGCATCTTCAAAAGAATCATTTCGAGTGTTTACATAAATTTTTATATCTTTAGCGGCGCCTGTTATCGTCGATCAACTGGATTCATTTTTGATAGGATAAAATCGGTCGGCGGAGGACCACGTGTTGCATTTTCACCCTGGAAGATCCAAGTTCAATTCTGAATCTCATACCTACGGATTTTTTTCGAGAGGAGTCCGCATCCAACTGTTGAATCCCACGCTTAATCTGAAAGCCAACTCTCTTTCGAGTGCGAGAGCTCGTAGTCGACTTTGAGCTTCCTCTTTAATTAATATCCAACAAGATTGAAAGCGCTGTAAAACCTAGAAAGACTAAAATAGGAGAAATCTGACTGAAAGAAGTCAAAGAGAATAATCTGTTTTATTCATATTAAATGATTTTTGAAAAAGTTAATGAATATTTGATCGTCTGTTTGCTTAGTTATAGTCGTTTAGATGTTTAGTTAAAGATTTTTGTTGTTTATTTTAAATTTCTCCTTAGTTACAAAATAAATATAAAAATAATGAAATGTTTATGTTTTAATATTAAGTGGAAGAATAGAATCACTTTACGGATATTTTATCGGAGATGATTAAATCTTTTGTTTGATATTAAATATAACAACTAAATACAGTTTATATGTATTTAACTTTTAATAATTTCTGCCGCAGATTTTTGTGAAATAATAAAGCTTTTCACTGAAGATCGATTGCAATATGAATTTCCGATTTTTTTTTTTTCGAATTTTGATTATGAAAGTCAGTAAAGAGAATACCTTAGGGAATTACAATATTTTGAATTTATCGACTTAAATAGCTAGGCCGAAAAAATCTTCTTTGGTAAATAATCTTTGATAACGAGGAAACTTAAATCTGGAAAAGAAAAAAATATATTTCCAACTAAACATTTTTTTTTTATTTTTTGAACCAATTACTCGTCTTCTTCCAATAGTCCGTAATGATTTATTTTAAAAATATAGGCTAATGTAGGAGTTGTTTGCGAGAGAATTCTCCACGGTAACTTTACGTGGGATGCAAATTTTCCAATCATTTCGAAAGTAGACTAAAATAAAAATTTCAAATTTTCTGTTATGGCTGTTTTCATATAAAATGTTTAATTTTTTTGTAATTATTATTTTAGTATTGGCATTTAAAAATTTCTCTGATTTTAAATATGATTTATAAGTTCAATAAATTCTATTTTGGTACTTTGAAAATTAAAAATGTTCTCATTTTATTCATTTATTTCTAATATTCATTAATAATAAATCTGGAAAATTTTTGATGTTAAAATTTTTAATAAATTTTTGCGAATTTCCACAGCGATGGAATGAAGTGACGACTTTCCACTAGAGTGATGGTTTCTATTACTTTCATTGATAAATTGATTTATGTATATAATACGTCATGAGAAAGTTTCGACTTTCATCACTTAATCCTCTGTTTTATTTTAACATTTCCAACCATCATTGTCTCCTAAAAATGATTAGATAGCATTTCTTTGTGGCGTTGTTGTCTTCGGTTGCAGTCGAATTTCGATCGATTCCATTTTGCCGCAGTAAGAAAGAACCAAAGTCATTCACATACCAAAGTTTTGTATTTAGTATTGTAAATATCCTTGCTGTTATTAATTCGAGCCGACTAAAATTTCCTCAGTGTATAGTTATATATGTAATATGTACTCCGTAAGTGAGGAGTGATGGAAGACTGCATCGACCCAATTTTTTTTCGTACATTGACAGAGCACCCATTTATATACCTGTTTCCCTGTTCCTCTATCTTTAGAATTGTTAAGAATGTGTTAAAAACACTTATAATTAAAATTTATTATTATTGAACAGATAGACTGTTAGAAATTGTTTATGAAAATTTAAGTTAGTTAATTATTATGTGAAGGACGTGAGAAAGAGAATGTGGTGGCAATGGGCCAATGTTGGAAACTGGACGGAATGTTTTTCGTTACAAAACAGATTATTATTATTTTTTTTTTTTTTTGTGAATCCGCTGTTACAGTACCAATCTTATTACTAAACCGTATTTAGTTTAATTAGGTTAACGACTGGCCATGGAAACGATAAAAAATAATGAAAGTGGATATCGATTATATAACTTCCCAACTGTGTTTATTTATTCGATTTAACAAATAAGAACCTAGATTATGCCATAAATGAATGTGAATTAATTTAGTAAAAAGATTAATAATAAAAAAATTAATGTTGCTCGTTTTATATAAGTCTATCAGCCTTTATATTGGTTAGAATATTCCGCAGTCTTAAACGTATTAGCTTTTAATATATTATTGATTCATCTAAAGTATTGAAAAATGGCAAACACAAACTTTAATTGATAAATAAAACTAATAAAAAAATATGAACTCACTTATTCCTGTTTCTTTTTATAGAACTCATATTATTATTTTTTTATCATTTTAAATGATGGTTTTGATTAGTTAATTATTGCTTATGAATATATAAAGTTAATAGATGGATTAATTAATTAATTTTTTTTCAGTTTCCGAAACAGATTCCCTAATTGCAGCTTACCAGACAGCTTGTGCCAAACACGCAGTGAAACCGGTATCCAGGATTGTGCATCAACTCCGAGTGAGTGTTGAATAATTAATAATTCTTATTTACTTTAAAAGTATATGAAAAGAAACTTTTTAATGCGAGTTGTCTTGAATACAAAACTTATTTTTACACGCAGCAGTAATAAAATTTTCATGAGTTTTCTCTCCGGACAGAAGAAAAGCACGACTTTTACCTATTTAGTCTCCACCCAAAGGAATTTTTTTTGTCCTTTTTTTCGTGTTAAATCAAGGGGTTTATTTTATATCGTTACTCGAGCTATCATCATCGGTATAATGGATGACTGATCCGTTTTAAGGACATCTTTAAACGTGTAGTTGCAGTTAAACCCGAGTTTTGACGGATGCTCTAAAGCTGTTTTATCGATTGCTTTAGCTTTCAACCTTTGACTTTTACCGAGGATGAATGAGGAATTTAAAATCGTTGTTGGAGAAGAATATTCTTACTAACAGATATTGTAACGTATTTTTATGTTTGAGAATAGAATTTTTCGGTCGATGAAGTGTAGCAAAGAGAAAAAATCATTCTTATAGCATGGTATCATTCGTATAGTGGGTTAGTGCGATAGTTAGAAACCCAAGGTGGTAATTGATATTTAAACTATAGTTAATGGATTGAGCAGCTGGATATTCTTTCATTACCCCATCTCATATATTTTTATCAGTTTCCTACAGTGAGTGATTCTATAAAATAGTAGTAATGGACTTTTCCCGGTAACATTCATTTTTCTCGAAATAATAGAAGGTTTGCTAATATAATACATTTAATAGATGGATTATTAGCATGCTAATGGTAGAAACGGGTTTACTAAACAGGTTTTTTTAATAATGTGAACAATGATTAATTGAAAAATGGTTGACTGAGCCCTCATTTAATACTATTTTAGATGATATTATGAAGATAAGAAGGAAAATATAGTTTTCCTTAAGTTATAATTTTTAATTCATTTTTATAGATTTATTAAAACCTGATTGATAATCAATAAATAGCATATTTATTTATTTATCATTAGAAGTTGTTTAATTAATAATAGATTTAAGAATAGTATAAATAGAAAATACAGTAAATATAATAAGTAAAAACAGTAAAATAAGTGGTGGTAGTATTAGTAACAGTAATAATGATATTATAATAAATAGCAGATGCAATAATAATAATAATAATAAAATAAGTGTAAATTAGAAAAAAGGGAGAAGAAATTAACAGATCAAAGGACATTTTCGATTATTTTATTCATTTCTCGGAATTTTATGGAAGAAATTAAAATGTTTTCGATAAATTACTTACCTCGAAAAGTAACAGTAATATAAGTTGGTCTGTAAGTTATTTTAATGTGATTATAAATAGATCAGTGATGATCAGTATTTTACAAACAGACTAAATATATGAAATCTTTGATTTTCTTTCTTTCTTTTTTTCTGCGTTATATTTCTCCAAAAATTATCTGAAAATCTCTTAACAGATAAATCTGAAAGATAATAATCCTCTTTGATTAAAGAGCGTCATTTGAATAAAGGACGAGAATGAGAATCCAAAGATTTGATAGATATAACTAAGAGAAATTCTCTATCATCAACTCTTAAATAATTAAGAGTTGATGATGAAGAACAATGGTTTTCAAGACTATATTAGATAAGAAATATTCTAGGTCAAAAGGGATTTTAAATTTGTTATTAATAAATAATCTAAATTAAAACTAAACACTGAGATTTAATTTTCAATCGAGAAAGAAACTATTTTTAATTTTTAAAGATAAATATTATAATTAAAATAATTAAAATTTAAAGCATATATCAACAACAGGATATCTGTACCAGATTTCGTGACCTGCAACATGTTGGATGATCAAAATTTGCCGATCGATTTGGCAGGTTAAAGTCCTCAATACTAAAGTAAATCAATATTGAAAGAAAAATATCTCTTAAAAGAAAAGAATATATATATATTGTTTACTAACTAAAAGAAACTTTCTCGTTGGCATGCGATTTGATATCTGACTGTAAGAAAACCGGAATAATGGCTGCATCCAGGCAACAACTTCCTTTCTATGCATCCGAGTGTCATTGTTTGCAAATAAAGTGGATTGTTTCTCCCTATCCAGAGCGGAAGTTGCATCGAGGCTAAAGTAGGTTACATATATATTTTGGCGTGGATCGGGGTGTCGACACCGACAACCTACTGGATGAATCTTGTCATTTGAAAATGTATGCGTGGGTTTTCAATGGAATAACAAATAGAAAAAAATTCTCTCAGCGGGATATTTCTGTTATCATTTCCAGCCAAAGGAGAGAGTATTTTTTTCAATTACCGAGTTAAACGTATAGCCAAATAGCTTAAGGTATTTTAGCGTGATTGTATAAAATAGATTATTTTAGACAGTATTAATGTTTTCTGCTAGTTATAGCATTTCGAAAAGTTTAATTACTTATTAATAATAAGGCACGAAATACTAGTCCGAATTCTTGCCGAAATCTAATCTGCATCACCAACACATACTTGAATGAAGTACAGTATTTTAATATCCAATGTACCGATCTAATCACTCAATATAATTTCTGTTAGTCCAGTCTTTTTTAAATAATTTTAAAATTGATAATCCCAATAAAAAAAAAGATATATTCAATTTAAAAATTTTGTAAATAATAAAGGAAAAAAATTAGATCATTTTATGATCAGATATAGATAAATTCCAATCCATGTTTCGATAGCATGTTGATATTTGCATATTTCATAAAGACTTACCTAAATTTTAAGTATTCTCTAATTTCCGTAGATGATATCCAATTGTTTATTAAAATAAAATATTATTGATTTGAACTAATACAAAATTGATGTTGGATCATATCTGATTTTTAATGATATTTATCGTTATGTGATCAGATGAAATAGCGAACTTTGTTTTTATTTTTTCCTGCTATAAACAATGATTTCTATACATCATTACATAAATTTCTCGATCAAGAGACCATATAAATTGCTTTGGTCGACTGAAATTTGTCAACTATGATGACGTCACCGGAATTCGTTGTAACCCTGATCAGAGAAATCCGATGGATAGCGATGGCGCCACTGTCACTCGCCAGGCATCTATGCAGGCAGACTGCTTGTCGTCGGGCCCAAGGTCGTCCGGCGCGAGAAAGGAAAATGTAGAGGTCACCCGCGGCTATAGTAACCGGTCGGACAGGGAGGGCGGGCCGTTTCCGTTTTTTCCGTCATAGATAACCTCCGGGCAGTCTTTCCCGGATTGGACAATCGTGTCCGTCGGCAACCCCGCCATTCTTTTCTGTTACCTGAGCGGAATAAGGTACATTGGATTAATTACCAGCTTAATTGTTTTTGCGCACAAAAATTCATTATTGTCCTGTGAGGAAAACATGATTTCTAATGCAAAAACTTTAATTACAATATTTTTTTGTCGATATAATCAGTTATTCTAAATTGAGATACAATATTATTATTATTTTTTATTTTTTTTGTTTTCGTACCTTCCCTTTCGGCGATTAACTAACTGGTAAGATGGGGCGCTAATTTGTTTAGTTTTGACCCATAATTAAATACAAAGATCGGCTTGTTGGTTTACCGACAAATTTTATTGTTTCGTTTTGGAAAAAAAACTGTCTTTCATCACTGAATGTCTCATCGATTCACTTAGATTGTTTTGTATGTAACACAGAATCCTGCTTCCATTGAGCACAGTGTGATCTCTGCATTGAGTGCACTGTTGGTGTTCTCGCTAACGCTCCAATACAATGCAGCATTTGCTTGGTTCGTGATTATTATATAGGCTTATATCAAACAATAAACGGAATTAGAAATCGATAAATGGTAACACAAATCCAATCTAAATCAATAGACAGATAGAAGACAAGAACAGTTGTGCCTGCTTCATTTTTCATTCCAAATTATAAATGATCTCTTCAGATCTTTTCTCTTTATAACAAACAGGAAAAAGAAGGGTTGATGTAGTCACCTTGGCAATGTTATTTATTTTTTTTATTATTTGCTGCTTCATATCTGTATTACTCCATCAATATCTGTAATTATGGATGTTGTGTAATCAAAATTAGAGAAAAACTTGTACTGTATTTCCAAATTCTATATTGTAAATATGAAAAATAGTAAAAAAAAAAAACTTCCTCATGCTCATCTCGTAATTAAACAAAAAATGTCAGATAGTTTGTTGAAATCAATGAGTTTTAGTGCTTTCAGTTTATGGATTATCGTTTTAGGGCAGAACTTTTTCAGATCTTATTTCCAATCTTAAGTTTCATATATGAAAATTTAATGATTTGAATATATTCCATATAAAGATATATGCATAATACTGTACCGATAAGAGCAGCTTTATTTTTAATTTAAAGATTATGATTCTCTTCTCTTAAAAGTTTCAAATGAAATGTATAAGATAGGTTATATCCAATAGTCCAGGATACGGGGCCAGATGAGTCTATTGGTCAGGGCTTACAATTTTGAGATGGTCCACTTATTGCAGTCATATATCGATAACTTGCTATTAACAAATACATTCCAGTGTCTAAAATAAATTTAAGTCATACTTTCGGTCCATAATGGCGCAAGAACGTTTGAATGGACTAGCAGTTTTGAACATCAACAATGACAAGGCAAAGTTAATTTTTCTGATGTAATTGGTGAATTTGTTCAAAGAAAAAACACTTAAAGCATTTCAGAATATGAAGAGAATGATAACCATTTCTGATTTGAAATTTCAAAGACCGAATATTCATGAATATATTATTGTATTTACTGCTTCTTATTACAGTACTGTATTCTATTGTTTTATATACATCTTAAATAAATTTGCTTGCCATTACCTTTTTTATAAATTGTTCTATTTCTTTTATTCTATTCTATTACTTGTAAGTATATCATACATATTACATATATATGTATAGTCCGTCCCAAAAAATTTTTATAGCTATATATTTTTTCAAATTGCAATATGAAAAAGAATAAACAGCTGAAAATACTGATAGCATATTAATAAACTTTCTTTGAGACGGACTGTATGTTTTTTAAGAAGGACGTAACCATACATAAATTATATATATTTAGCAATGATTCCAATTTATTAAAATATTTAATAAACAATTATTATATTATAAAATATAAATATTTAATGGGAAATAAAATATTTAAATCAGCTATTTGAAAAGGGTCTACATTTCCCATCTCGTCTGGGCCTAATATCCATCTCAGCACGGTGCTGATATCCAGCACTGGAAAGAATTGGATAACCTAGGCCTATATCAATTCTTTCCGGAAGCGGTTTTGCGGTGGTTAGAAAAAGTTACAGAAGATTAAAATAAAGTAAAAAAAGGAATTAAAAAAATTAATTAAGAATTGTTTTGCTGTTGTAAGATAGAAACAAGACTGTTTCTTAATTAATTTTTAAAGAAATGCAATTAAAAACTTCCAGTTATTATTATAAAGATGGTGGTATTTATGGAATAGGGTGTTTTCTTTGAAAATAAGTACCCCCTCTCTGTGTTGGATGTGTCTTCATGATATTAGTATAGTCACAATAACCTACCGTTTTGTGTTGGCACGTTTTGTTAAAACAGAAATAAATAATATTTTTAAGATAGACCCTATAAACGTTTAACGTTTCTTTTTTACGTTATAAATTATTAATATCAGTAAATAATCAATTATTGTCTTGCAGTAATATGCAGCCTAAATTTCAATCCAATTTCAAGATTCCGCAAAGAAAATTTGTATATCCCAGGTCAATTGTGATGCAGCCATTCGTTTATTCTGCGATATAACATTCTCAGAGGATACACAAGAAGAATTATCAATACCTTATGCGATATGTGAAGTCACAATGAATATACAGGATCTGGGTGTGATCAGATCGATTTCCATGCGAATTTTTAACATAATTTATATTAAAGTAGATTAAGTATCATTTAATTATTTGTTGGTATACGATTTATGGCAATATGTAATAGTATGAAAATTGATAAAATATATGAATATATTATAAATGTTATGTTTATTCATTTTCTTTAAAATTACTTCTTACTAATGAGTTAGGGTGATAATAGAGAATAAGATATTCCTATTTCCAGTTCTTATTATAAAACTTTTCAAAAAACAGTGTTTTTAGAAATATTTTCATTCCAATATTATAAAATTTTCAAACAGATAATATAGATTATTCCTATTTCATTTCATTGACAGTGCCTCCTTTACAGAGTAAAAAAAACTCATTTTATAATACCACCTCCATTATCAGCTCTCTTGTTAATCCAAACTTTTTCTCTTTTATTTTTATGATATTTTGTTTATACATGCTTTGGATACTTTGTTTTGGAAAGAGAGTAACATTTTATAATTCCGAAATCTATTTCTATTCAAATCTTTCTTCAAAAGGAAATTAAAAGTAGTTAAGGATAATATTTTTTCTTTAAGGATGCTAAAATGGTTGAGATTAATTGTAACATCTTACAATAGAAGCAAGATATTTTCTCTCTCTTAACTCGAAGGAGAATCGTAATGTAAGATGGAGAATTTTAATTATATATTCTTATCCGGAAGCATGGAAATATTTAACTGTTATTAAAACTGGGTTATTTAATAACTTAAACAAAAGAGCAGAATCCAATTTTCCATCCTTTTATTTTCAGCAAAAATTTCATTTAAAAATATTTCTTATATAAAAGAATTTTCATCATATAAAATCATTCACTTAGACATTTTTTTAAACTTCATATGCAGTACATTTCTCTTGAGAATTTAAATTTTTATAAAAGGAAAAATTCTCAGATTTTACATAACGATATTTAGACTTAAATACATTAAATCTTAATAAATTTTTAATTTGTGACTATCATTTTATACGAAATCTCGGTGTTTAACTAGATTAAATTATTAATTTCTGTTAAAATGTACGGGCGAGCAAGGCGAATATCATCAGAATGTACGGGCAAGCAAAGCGAATGTTATCAGTCGATTATTACGAATGAAATTTATGGAATCTCTTTCCTCATCACGATTCGTCGCAGTGCTTAAAAATTATACTGTACTTCACGTTTGCTAACGGAAAGGATCTATTAAATAGTACATGAGATGCCATGTCGTGCGCTTCGAATTCTTTCTCAAGTGACACCTGTTGCTCCGCGACAATGCAAAACAAAATTGATGACACAGAAATTTCCTTAGTTTAAATCTCATTATTCAGCGTTAAATATTAGATTTCTCTGACTGGCGCTCCGTATTATCGACGTGGCCGACAAGGCTCGGATCGGGGCTAGGGTGGCAAATTTGTAGAGGTGCAATTTTGTCAGACGTTTAACTATCTATGCAAGATTGAAGTATTGTATAATATTGTATGTTTAAACTTGCATAAATACATACTATGCAGATCTGAACTAGTTTGAGAAAAACTATTACTGTTTTCTGTTTCACAAAAAATAAATATAAGGAACGTGCCTTTATATCACTACAGGTGATAAAGCAATTCTACGATCTCTACGTTCGTTTGCACATCCGCTACAAATTGTTCAGCGGAACGGGTATTTTTGGCATTGAAACATGTAAAAATTTATTTAAAATCTTACTGATAAAAAATTAAATTTCTTTTCTGACTACTGAAAAGGACCTAACATCACTAGATTATACAGGCACAATGAATTTGCCGAACAAAAACGTAGTAGTAAATGTATATAAAAAGATGCAATAAATAATAAATGTTGAAATATATTCATAATTTTATTTTCAATAAAACTTTTAAACATTTAATTAAATAATATTTAATTTAATTCCTACTAGAGCTTTAAAATAAGTTCATTAGAGGCAGCAATTATTTCTAGGCTTAGGGGCGCCAAAATTTTTAATTTGCCCCTGCTTCTAACAGTATTTCTCAAGCATCAGATACTTGCAGAGTGGCTTTTCAGTATTTTTATCCTAGCCCATAATAATGACAAAAATGTCATTTATTATAGAGTGGGATACATTATGATACAGATGAAACATTTGCTTCAGGCTCTACTTTTAAAGCCATCTTATTTTTCATGATTACAATTTTCAGAAAGAGCGGGATACACTTTAATCCTTTAGCTTCAAACCTGATATATGTAGATACAGCCTTGAGAGTATATTTAATAGACCTACTTTTAAATTTATTTTTATTTTATTATAATATTTTAAGTATTATTATCCTATTTATGTATGTAATTATTTGTATATTTTCTAAAGACCATTACTTTTTTAGAACAAGATTATAAACCAATAGTGGTTTCAAACCCTATATTTCTAATCCTGGGATCTCTGATGTTTTTTAAACACTCCCGATTCCAGGATTATGCGAATTCTAATGCCGATATTTCGGGATCCTGGGATTATTTTATATTTATCACAACATACAAATATCTATTCTTTTCTTCTCACATTCCATTATTCAAGATAAAATTGCTGCAATTGTCATATGATGCAATTTTTCTTTATGACATCCTGTACATAATTTTAATGATGTATAAAAATCTATCACTTTATTCATTATATTACAGGCATTAATATTATTTATATTTAAAAAATTAAAATTTTTCATGTTCTTTATTATAAAATATTTTATTTACATTTATTAAATTTTAAAATTAATATTACTTATTAAATTATTATACAATTCAGAAATATTGCATAAATTTGGTCAAAAATAGTGGGACCGCCAATTCTTCATTGAATATAGGGACTCCCAGTATTGCGATTCGCTAATTTATATTTTTTATAGTTAACAACATAAGTTATCCATACAAAAATTTAAAAATTGTTATATTCGTTATAATAAAAGAAAATTGAGCTATGGCTTTATACGTGATTTTAACATTTAATGAACCAATGAAATGCTGTACAGGATTATGCTGCTTTTTACTTATAAAGTATTTGTTGCCAATCCAAAAAATTTTTTATAAATATCATAATAATATGGCTTTTATATTTACAGATATAAATAATTAATTTATATATTTAAATGAATTATTTATATCTGGAAATATAAAAGTCATATTATTATATCTGTAAATATAGAACAGAATTTAGAATATATAGAATTCAGGGATCGAAAAATTTGTCGGTATTGAAACTATTATTAGGTTATTATTTGGGAAATAGTTTTCTAGGATATTTTCTACTAAAAAGTTGAAATGGATTTTTATCAGAATTTTTACATTTAGGACATTGATTATTTCAAATCTGAAATACCAATATCTGCTCTGATTCTTATAATTTAATTAACTTTATTTCTGAATGATAAAAAATCAAAATTTCTTATAAAAACTGTAATTTATAATTAAAAAAATCTGATGATCATTTCTGTTAAGTTTAAAAGATAACATTAAAAGTGTGTAAAAATGACATTTATCTTTATATTGTAAAATAATATTTTGTACAAACACTTGTTTTCTGTTCAGTTTTTACCCTACTTTACAATTTCACTCATCCTATGTTAGTTAATATTAAATTGAGATCACTATAGAAAATATTTTAATAGCAAATTCTTTCACTGATGTAATTATTTAAAATGATGTACTTGTTTAAAAATAAATTTTCGTTTTTAAACAGTTAAAAATGATTTTTCTGAAAAATTTTTTTTTCTTTTTTTTTATAATAGAATTTTTCATTCCCAATTTCTTCTGTTCTTTAAACATTTAATACATAGATGGAGATAAACAATTGTGGAATTTACCCATTGTTTCAAAACAATTACAGTATATCAATAATAGGCAGAGTTTAAAGATGTAATGATGATAAATGCTTGTTTAAAGCAAAATTCTTCATCTTAAGTGATTGTTGTTATTGCACCTATTGAAACTTAATTTATTGTTTATTGCCTGAGATTTTATTTTATTTTGTTATCCTAGAAATTTTTTATTTTAAATTTTTTTAAACTTTTCACGATATTTTAATAAAATACTATAACTTTATATAAAAATATTTAAAATTTTTTCTTCTGATGCATTTATAGGAAACTATATAAATTTCCTACCAAATAAAATACTGCTATATATTGATTTATATGAAGTTAATTTTTTCTTCTCACATTCCATTATTCAAGATAAAATTGCTGCAATTGTCATATGATGCAATTTTTCTCTATGACATCCTGTACTGTACATAATTTTAACGATGTATAAAATTTGTATTTAAAAGATTCAAATATTTTTTTAGTTAAATAATAATTTATACTACAAGAATAATTTCATTATTTATAATCATACTAAAATTTATCTGACTACAGGCATAGTTTTAGGTATTTTATTTTAGTAAATTTTACAAATGTTATCAATACATTCTTTTATTTTTTACATAAAAATATTTTTATAATTATAGTTTAGTTTATAAAAAAAAATTTATACAAGATTTATATATGATATTATTTATATAATATTTTTATTATAATATGTAATTTCCAACAATAAACAAATGTATTTTTAAATTTTAAATAATTTGTTAAATAGTATAATTATTATATTATATATGGGGTTCCCGGAAAAGTCTTTTAATTGAAGTGTTCTGGCCAAAATTCTGGTGCTACACAAGCAGGTTCTACCATTGTTGGAGTCTACACCAGAGATGCACAGATCTCGGCTCTCCGTTGAATTTGTTAGCGGCCTGCCTCACCATGTGTTATTTTAACAATCTACACAATCAACGAAATATTATTTGTAGTTTTGAACAATGCATTTTCAAATAATTTTTTTCTGATGTGAAATTATTTTTACAGTGGTTCGGTAATAATGTTTTTAAACAATAAGGAAAAAATAATAATCGTATTTATAATAATAAATATATTTTTTTTATTTTTATTGTATTTATGTGTGCGAAACAGGTAATTTAAAAAAATTGTGTATGCGCATCAGGTAGAACTGCCACTTAACTAATAGAAACTTAGAGCCAATTTTGCATTTGGCTACTACAAATGTTGAATCTAACATTAAAAAAAAATTGTTAAATCAGTGCAATAATAAGCATCCAATTAAAAATCCTTTGTTTACTTTTGATTACACTTCTTTGTAACATGTAATTAAAAACCATGATATAATATATAGCTTTCGTGTTTTTTTGGTGGCCCTCCGGTAAGTTACAATGAATCTATGCTGCCCTTGGCCTTAACAAGTCAATGCATCCCTGGTCTACACATAAGAAAGGGAATCACGGGTTATTGATTGGAAAAGGTTTCAGCGTTCTACTGGGCGAATTGAAGAACTTATAAATCCTATCTCGAAAATTAGACAAAATAGGAGAAAATTTTTAATTACAAAATTATAGAACCTTCTTTAATTTGTACGGAAAGACATGCGGTTTGTACAAAGACAATAAAAAAAAATGAGATAAACGAAAAGCGATAATTATGGAAATGACTCCCGTTGTTTGGAATGTTTATAATATTCTCATGTTCAAATGTGTATTTTGAAATTGATGATGGACATTTTAAACAATACTTGTAGTCGAGTCCTTGCAATATTTCTCACCTTTTCCTTTCCAATGAGTCATTTTCATAATTTTCGCTTTTTGTTTATGTAAATTTTAACCGTCTGAGTACATGTCCTGTGCAAACCGCTTGTCTTTCCGTACTAATTAAAGAACGCTCTATAACTTTGTAATTGAAAATTTTACCTATTATTATTAATTTTCGAAATAGGATTTGCAAGTTCTTCAATTCGCCGCTAGAATGCGCTGCAATCTTTCTGGAGCGCGTGATCCCTTTCCTATATAAATTATGTACACCATCACCTACTTCTGCAGCACTAGAATATTTCGTGAGAGTTAAGGGATGCGTAAGAACTTTACCTGGAACCCCATATATAATATTAATTATACTGTTTAAAAAATTATTTAAAATTTTAAAATACATTTGCTTATTGCTGGAAGTTATATATTTATAATTTAAAATATTAGAATTATATTTTATTTATTGTATATTACCAGTCTTAATTACCAATAGATTATTTAAAAATTATATTAAAATATACTCTGCACTGTTTTCTGAAATGCTGGAAAGTATTACGTTATTAATTTACAAATAAATTGATAAATTACAATATATCATGACAGAATAATTCAACAAGTACTTTAAGTAGGAATAATAAAATTTATTATTGCATTAGTAAATATACAGTTATTATTAATACAGGTGGTAACATTTTTGGCCACCTGGTATTATTCTCTTCTGGCGCATAATGTGCAGAGGATGCCATAATCCAAGTTTATATCTCATGTTCTACATAAATATGTGATCTAGGCCATATATGTTAGAACAATGCACAAATAAGCACT
>WUQG02195978.1:0-22075 GCA_011317285.2 Androctonus mauritanicus
AATAAACCTACATTTCTATGAATATTGAAGTTTTTTTGCAGCCCACCTAAACTCAAACCTTTTTATTTTGGCCCATGCTAGTCTTTGAGTTTGACACCCTTGTCTTAAGAGTAAAATCGAACTTTTTCAGAGCATTGATAAAATTCAATTGTTCAAAATTTCAGTATGGTGAATTCTGCTTTATCCACGATGATAAAAAGTCGAAACATTATTATAAAAACGAAATTATTGTCTCGGATATCCGTACATAGCTTTGAATATTGATGGAAAACCAAATTGCGTGATCTACCAATGGAAGTGATTCAAAAATTTATGCTTTTAGTCGATTAAATTGTATTCTTTAGACTTCCTACTGTACAATCGCAAAAATAATTATTATAGATAAATAAATTATAAATTTTAACTGAATTTGTTTGATTTTAAATCGGTAGAGTTCTGGAAGAAAACCATACGCAAAAGTAGCTGTTTGTTTACTTTACAATTAGTTTCGACTAACAAAACTAATTGTAGAGTATGAAAAATAAATAGTAATTTAAATCAATTTTAAATATGTTATATACATAGTAAACATATTATAGAAGAAAAAAATTAAAAAAATATATCGATTTTTTTTTTTTTTTTACTTAGAATATCGTTATAGTCTAGCGGAATAAACTTTAAGAATTTTTTCCTTAACTGAAATTTCGTTTTTAAATTAAGAGAATTAACACGAAAAAATTTTCCAGTCCCAATCGTTTCGTGATAAAGTGATATGCACCACATGAAATAAATCTCAATATCTGTTTTTTTTTTCTGTTTATTTTTGTCTTTTGATGCAATTGGATTGAATCTTTCAGTACTTTCTTAATAGATAATTATGCATCAATGCATACGATAAATATGTTTGCATATCCCATTTTTGCATAAATAAATCCATGTCAGTTTGGTGCTATGATGATCAGTACGGAATAAGTTATTATTATTATTTTCGGCACGGATTCTTAAAAAAATAAATTTATAACTTTCGTGGCCATCGCTTTGGCATTCGCGTGACGTCATCACGAATACGGATTTTGTATTAGTCAAACTTTAATTAAATATTTAAACAAAAATTAACTAATTATGAGCGTCTACAATAACTAATTGCCTAAATTAGAATAAAAATATTGATAATCATTATTTTTCTCATAATAAATTAATTTTTATTACGCGTCGAAGGGAGGCGCCGCATCTACTTTACACCGTTCGCGTATATTCTTAATATATATCCAAAAGTTTCTTTTTATATTTTAAATCACAAACAGATAAGTATAGAACAAAAATAATCAAAGTTTATATAGTTTAAAGCTGATTATTTCTAAAAACGCGATACCAAAACATTTCTATACACCGGAAGTAGCATACGAGCATCTGGTTCAAAATTTGGGAGATGTTGAACAAAATCATAATGATTTAAAATATATCCGATCTTTTTATAATCATCTTGAGAAAAATCGAATTATTATTATTATGATTCAGGAGTTCATACCAAATTTTTGAACTTCGTATATAAAATTAAGCATAATTTTATATCATATTGTAAAAAAAAAAATTATAAATCGTAAAGTATCCATTTCTACCTTATAATCTTATTTATTCTACATAAAATCATAATAATGTTTACGAATAATTAAAAAAAAAAACCCATTAGGAATGACAATTTTAAAAGATACAGCTTCCTAAAGGAAGATTTAGCTGCAGGTGAGTATTTTTGTTGACATTTGGAATGACGTCAGTAACAAACGTATTTGACCTCTCTTCCCTTTCAGACGCGTAACAGTGGGATTTTTATTACAGTAGAAGTGTTGTTAACTAAATCTAGTCGGCAAATATATTTTTTTACGATAAATTGTTTGAATGACAGTTTATAAAAGGAGTTGTTTAAATTTGTATATACACGATATCAAATTATATAATTAAAACAAAAAATTAAGAAATAAACGTAGCAGAATAATTTCCACAGAATTTGAGAGAGGAGACTTCTAGGAATTAAAAGAATTTTGTTGGAAACGGCTAAGACACACCAAATATTATGATATGCCAGTTTAAAAATTTGAGTCCGAATCTGTTACACATCAGCTCAATCATGCGTTATGAGCTCGTCCCAAGGTCAAGGATAACAGTTTCCACTTTGAAAAAGATAAGAGCAGTAAAATATTTTCCCTATTGCCTACGGCCGAGCCAAATGATAAACATCTGTTCAAAACAACAATTACATTCATTTTGCACCACGTATTTTTAAAATTAGAAAAGTTTAGAATTTTTCGTTAAAATGTTCGCTGAAAGACAGAAAGATTTACAAAAATGTTTTAAATGGAGTTTTAATTATATCCTTGCTGTATATTATGGCAAGTCGAGATATAGTTAAAGAAAATCAAGAGATACTGTATATATAATAAATTTCAAGGAGAAGAAATGCCTACTAAACCTTTTAAATATAGACAAAATTAATTTTGCATTAAAAATTATTTCCATAGCTATTCGTATTAATCTCAATCGAATTAATGTAGTTGGTTATTTTTTATCATCATTCAGATTAGTTTAATGGTGATTATAAGTCTATTTCCTCTTTTAGTTGGAACTGAACAGATCCTGACAGGCATAATTACAAAAATAATCATTAGCATAAGTTCATTTCTGGTTAATGAAACTGAAATAATCAATGCAGCCATTTTTAGCATTTCTTGAAATTTTTTTTGCGATTTCATGGCTTTTGAGTACTAAATTCACCATCGTGAGAGAAGTGAGAAAGGGCAGTCCCTATCAAATGATCTAATGTCCCTTCTGAGTCTGACCTAGCTAATCCGATTATATTTAATCTGGATTTCGGATAATTCGATTCGAAAAATGAAAAGTTCATCTAGGAACAATTCCCGAGCTTCTAAGAATAAATAAAATGTATTGTCTTTTTGTTAAGAGGCATGACAGTGATTAAACAAAGTACTGTAGTCATTGATGACTCATTATGGGAATTCAACTGATCCGGATTTTGGTCATAAATTAGTTATTATTAATCTAACAGTTATATTCGAGAAAAGAGTTCTATAGGATACCTATTGAATTCTGACCAAATTTGAAGTCTTAAATTCGATTAATAAAAAACTAGAACTGTTTAAATATTGCAAAAATCGGCACAAAAGCGTTGTTTTTCTTCTTCTTCACCTCCTCTTCTGCAGATACTTCTATAGGTCGCATCGTTCAATCGATATCGATGAAATTCGGGATATAGGTATTAGATCTAGTGAAGACCCCTATAAATTTTAGCACGATCGGCTTAAAATAAAGAGGAATGAGATCCGTTTTCAATAAACACCTCTACATGTCGGGTTTAGAGGTAACCAATTCTGGAATGTAGATATATCCTAGTTCAGTTAAAATCTGGAGATTTTGTCCCAATTGAACTAAAATTAAAAGATGTAGGAAAGGATGACTATTTTCTCTATAAGTCACATCGTTCAACCGATTTTGAACAAATTTGAAATGTAAATGTTTCTGATATTATTTTTAAACAATTTCTAAAAATGCAGCCTAATGGGTTCTAAATGAAGAAAGTAGGAAGTATTTTAATCATCAATTCTATAGCTCCCATCGTTAACCGATTTCTGCCAAATTTGATAGTATACTGTATATGTATGTTTATTATTTTGCTAAATGTTTACTAAAAATTTTCATTGATTCAAAATAAATATGGCATTTAACGGTACAGTTGTAACACATTGTTAGAGTTTATCATTGAATGATTTTAAAACTTCACTTCTTACAAGAAAAAATAGACTAATAATTATTATTCCATCCGCAATTAATAATTTAATATCATAAATAATTTACTAATTTCGATTAATTGTGAAATATCTTATTAAATTAATATAATCGATGATCATAAATTTAGGTTTTAAGATAACTTAAGCTTTTTTTTATCGTCGTCGTCATTTTTTTGATTAGATACTTCCATATTAAATTAATCGAGTTCGTAAGAATTGACAGAAATTTTTTTAAAAAAAAGGTGTTATTGAGGTGAGGTTGGGAAGATAGAGAGAGAGGCAGATAAAAGAGAAGAAAACTTGCGGGAGATCCTATGTCACTAACCTGTTTGTCAGCTTCAAAAACAACAAATGGAAACTTTAAATTTTAAAGTAATAATAATACATTCAAAGAAATTAATTTCAATATATTATTATTCCTGTTAAATTATTTAAAGAATTTGATAGAAATCATTCAAATTTCGATTTATATAATTATTTTCTGACTATAATTTTAATAAGTTTAATAATTTACAGCTTATTTTAAGATATTGTAGATTATGCTGATTTATATATGATGATAGTTTTCTTCATAATTTATGTTGTAAGCATAATAATAAAAAGTTTGACAAGAAAGAAAATTTCGGATATTTAATCTTTCTTTCTTCAGTCTCAAAAATTATTTCGAATTTTTTGAAGAATGTTAATTAATTATTTATCTAATTCAATGAAAAATATCGAAATAATTGCCTGATATAAATATTAGACGCTATATATAATTAATCTATATAATCGATTATTATTAAAATCTTGGATTTTAATAATAATCGATTATATAGATTAATCATGTACTGACTTGTTCCATTGATAAGCACTAATTTACTATAATGAATCAAACTTTTCTCGTTAACTTTCTTAATTTAACTGAAAATAACAATATATAATTAATCATCATCTATATCGTTTTTGGGTAGTTAAAATGCCAAATTGTATCTTATGCTGATAACTGTGTTGGGTATTTTGAATTACTAGCATGTTTCAAGACAAGTTTTGAGTATAGTAAAGCATCTATGTGCTTACACATTTTCAGGAGAAAACAGTTCGTCGATAAATCAAGAAAACTTTTATGAGGCGGTCAGAAGTTCATTTTTTGCTTGAAAGGAAACCCAGAATTGGCCATGTATATGTTGAAATTATGATTCCGGCAAAATCCCTTTATTTTGTTGAGGAAAAAATTATGATATACATCACTATCTATCTCTTTCTGGAGTTAGAAGTTCAGGAAATTTAAGAAAAAGAAGAAAGGATGAGATTGGAAAGATAGAGTGGGAAAGATAAAAAATAAGAAAACTTTGCGAGTTATCTGCTATGTTTGCTGCTATGTCACTAGCCTGTTCGTCAGAAATCTCCGAAAGATTCAGTTAAAAATTAGTTGAATGGAGAGTTTCCGTTCAATTAAACAGCTGGAAACGAAAGATCATTTATTTGTTATTATAATAACCCAGTATGGATTTTGAAATAGGAATTGCTTACCTAGCACACGTAGACGGAATAGAGATTTACGTCTTCAACAGAAAAATTGTTTTAAAGACTTATTTAATAATAAAAATGATCAATAATAGCAATCCATTTGCATATGACGAACAGGGAGAGGAGAAACCACGCGAAATTGAGTCATTATGGGCCAATATTTAAACAGAAAATTTCATGTCCAAGTGAAAGAAAACAATTTTGAAAATCTGAAAGGAATATCTTGAATGAAGCCCATAAAAGGAAAATAAATCATAATTTGAGATGAATAGCTGAAGATCAAAAGATAAGCGATTTTTCTAAACGGAGAACGGAAAATGTTAATCCAAGTAATATTATTTAGAAAACTGAGCAAGAATATAGAAAATAGCGGATATCTGGGACATTGATCACAGCCATATAATGTAGAGAAGTATAGAGATAAGAACAATGGCAATAAAGTCTAGCATTATCATGGCTGGATAATAGTTAATCAATTGATGATCCCATTTAAAACGAAAGAGAGAAAATTTCGAATGAATGTCAGAAAATAAAATGTAGTTCTTCTCATATATTATTTTTGTCATTGAAAGTTTTTTTTGTATAGATTTGTTTTAAAGGAAGAAAAGAGCGTTACTATGTCTGAGATAAATTAAGAGGTGTGTATATGGTAGTTGACCTTGTTAAACGAGATGTTCTTGATGACACATGAACAGATTACTTATCCAGAAAACATCCGATCAGAAAACGCAGCAGTAGCCTTCCATTTGCTTTTAGACTAATGAAAGAATAATGATAAAGTTGTTATTGGCCTAAGAATTTTGGCCAATAACAACTTTATGGCCAAAATTCTTTCAGTCTAAAAGCAGCATGATATAGACGTACCATGTCCGGCGGGCTATACTTATGGTTCGCCAACGTTAAGCTTACAAAAGATATTTTTAAGAGGACAAAAATTACTAATTCTCATTTGGAGCATTGCCCCGATTAGCTATCAAAGAACTAGTTTTTGATATTGAATTATTAGTAAAATATTAAACAAAATTAGTTTTTTCATTAACTGAATCTCTCTTTCCTTTCATAGATAATGTATCGTAATAAAGTTTGCTTATAAATGCAGTTAGTCAAGTAAAGTATTTTCAAAATCGAAAAATCAAAGGAATCGCATAATAAATCGCATGTAACAATGCTACAGTTGTTTTTTAAGTGGTTTTAAATCATATTTTCCCTTAGATGTCTCTTCTGAATTCGAGCCGAAAGCGGTATATCTATTGTATGGCTCGCGACCTTCAGAAAGTTAAGTGATAGCCCTTCTACGTCAACAAATTTGCCGCGAGCTAAATTTGCGGTGTTCAGTTGTTAACAGGATATCAGTAGTTAGGGAATGAAAGAAGTAGAGGGTCTAATCGAAGTTTTTATCCTCTAGGAAAAAATAGTATAAAGGGAGAAGAATTAAGAAAAGATTCCTGTCGAGAGAAGTGTGACACAGCACCAGAGGGAAGAGGAAGAAAGTATCAATAGACAGTATGTCGCCTACTATACAACGTATCTTTCCGATCAGCTGGTAGCCCAACGGCTAGAATTTTGGTCTGTTCGTAGACCTATCTATATTCTGGAGGCCCCGAGCTTGAAGTTTTTTCGCTTCCTCTTTTTAAAAATTTTTAAATAATAAATTTGAAAATATATATATATTATACACGAAGCAATATTTTATAAATATGTAACTGTTACAAGCATTAAGTATTAACGAAAAAATTCTAAGTAATATAACAATGGAAATTTTATAATTATTATTAATTACATTCTTTTTTTTTTACTATCGAAGTCCTTAATAACGGCATTTTAACAAGAAATTTCTTTCTAAATTGGTATTATTTTACACGTCTATGTTCTAGCGCTTCTTTAACAGTTGCATACTTTACGTTGTGTCTCAGGTGCTTTCTAACAGGTGGGGGTCCTGAGATTAAGCCCTTCCCCTTACATAAGATCCGCTATTATCTGTATATACAGTATTTATAACATTAAATGAGCAGCATAAAATTGTATTTGAAAACACGTGTTCTTCGAAATATTTTTATTTTTAAGGTAGTGTATCACTCAATTTTTTAATTGCAATTTTTATTAATGTATAAGTTGCATATCACAGAAAGAAGATAATAAATATGTTTCAGTTATTTTTCTTATATAAATCCCCATTTTTTTGAAGTTATTTACCTCGATAAAATAAATTTTCTTTTAATCTAGGATGTTGGATCTGTCATCAATCTAACTAACAATTTGGACCTATTAAAAACTAAACAAATTTTAAAAATAATTTTAAATAAATTAAACACATTTCATGATGGTAATCTTCTATTGATTTTTTAGAATTAAAAAATGATGTAGCATTTGGCACAAAACCATCTTTCGAACCAGCGTGATAAATAATACACCTGGTTTCTTTTGACGATGATACTTTAATCCAGATGTCTTATTGTTCTTAGTATCTTGCCAATCTTTAAGACAAACTCGATTTGTATGAATTTAGGTTTCATCTTGATAAATTAAGAATTTAGAATTGGGCAATGAGTTATTTCTTTTTATTTCCTTTAAAAATTCCCTTCGTTTTTAAATAATGTCAATTCGTTCGATTAAAAAAATTTTCTTCATTCCATTTTTCTTATTTAAAAACCAGATATTGTAAAATTTTGTGTAGTGCATGTGTGTTTCCATTACCCATCAAAACATATATCCTCTTAAAGCTTCTTTAGTAAATTTGATAATGCTATTTGTTTCTCTACTGATACTTCTATGAATAAAACAGTTATCGAAATTATCTAAATTCCGTTTAGGAGATTTTTTAGATTTTTTCAAGAGTGCTAAAGTCATTTTCAGCTTTTAAACCCTTTTTACGGTACAAATTGAAGTTCCACAAGCTTGTGCAGCATGATTTAATGATTTATCAAATGATAATTTTGAATTTTCGTTCGGTCTTTTCTTCTTCCATAAATGTTATTACATTTGCTACAATTTATCTGATTGGGTCCTCCTGTTCCAAATTCTCCATCGAAATAACTGGTAATAAAGTATTTCAAAATAATATTGAAAACTTTTAAAATAAAGATTAACTAAAGATTGACCTATATAGATTTGTGTTAAATTTTTTAAATTTTGAATATATTTTGAATGATTTATAATTTTTATTCTGATGGACTAAAATCTGAAAGTGATTTAAATTTTACTCCAAATTACCCCTTAGTAATTTTATTAAACTTTAACAAACGTCTTAACGAAGTCCAAGCCAAACAACTCTAATGGTATTTTAATAGTATACAATGTTATCGATACTTAGAATACTAAAGAATAGATAATTATTCTTGGAAACTTAGCAAATGATCACCACGTATATCACAGGGCACCTCTAAAATCTGTTTATTTGGTTTAACTCGAGGATTAAGATATGTTGGACGGATTATAGTCAGCATTATCAATGTTAATTTACCCATAAAATGTTTTTGTTTACAACTCAAGACTTTAGAATCGTAACCAAAGAAAAATCAACAAGATTTCTATTGTAACAAAGCATTAGATATCATTCATTCACTGGAGGATCATAAAAAATTTTATATAAATTTTCTTCGACATTATAAATGAAATTTCATATATTAATGGTTGAATTAGCAATATATATATATGTTTTCTAAGAACTATCAGTTTAAATCTCTCAGAGAAGTTTAAATCAGGTCACACCTCCCAGAAAGATGGGTTGGAAAAGCACTAGGCAAATTATCTTTCAAGTTTAAAGCCCGTTCAGATTTTATTATTATCTGAAGAATGTTATTAATCAGCATTCAGTTTATGGAATCCAAAAATAGCATCAGAGAAGTTTCGGCGGATATTTTTCTTCGGATTCAAAGATTTATAAAGTCGAAAATGTAACATTAATAATACGTGCCTCGCAATCTATGGTGGTTTTTCTCGATGACACTTGGACCCTGTAGGCTCCTGATGAAGTGAGCCACTTTAAAAATTCTTATAATAATTAAATAATAGCCATATAATTGTGGGTAGATCCGTTTGTTTCCTGAAACCAATATTTTTAGACTCAGTCCGCTTGGTTCACAATCCTAATAAACTTATATTGAGTTTGAATTTCTTTTGTGTTCCATGTTTCATCGACCTCATTTCAAACGACTAAAATCACTTTCCAGGAAATTTCTAGAATTTCGCTTATTCTGAGACATAGTATGTAATAAAAATCTACCACAGTAGTAGTATATAATTTTTAAACATCTCATTGGCTTAATTATTCATGCTTTTCGTGATATTCTATATCTGGTTCTAGAAATAATAAGCTTAATCGTATGTTACGTTTGTTATATTTTTAATAATATGACGAAAACATTATATTTTACGTTATTGATCATTATAGAGTGACGTTACAACAATGAAAAATAAATCACGACAATATCCATTGTTACGTCATACTCTCCATCTTTGTTTTGCGACACTTATGTTTTATGACGATTGATCGCGATTTAAAAAGTTTGAAAGCCGCTAGTTTAGCAAAAGTTGCTAAACTAGCGGCTTTCAAACATTTAAATCGCTCACCCCTTTATCAGTAAATGAAAACAGTATGTCATGTATTATGACATACAAAAAAATGCGTATCCTGAAGATTTTTTATGTATCCCTAGGGGTAATTTAAGAACCACTAAGTTAGCTTTCAGACCTAAGTTGGTAAAAATATTTTAAGTTTAATTAATAGATGGAATATTAAAAGACCACCTGGTAGTCCCGCGGCCATTTTTAAATTTTCACAGTTGTATGTTAAAGGATTAAATATTTTAGTTTTCAAGTAAACAATGAATAAAATTCTTAGAAAACGAAAGATGTTATCTTATAGGTAGTCTATGATATGAAATATGTGATGAGTTTCGATTCATTGGACACTATGCAAATATTTTTCAAATAATGCAAATTCATTGGCCTTTGACAGCTACAAAATCCTGACTTCTCATTGGTTATTCTGGAAGGGCTCGATGAATGTAGATCCACATGTTTCACTATAGTACTTGCTATTCTCATAGTCGGTTGCTAACGTGTTAGTCTCTTGAAGTTTATTCATTTGTAGTATTAGTATATTAGTTTTTTCATTTGTAGATTTTGGGCGCTCTTGTAGCGCAAGGCGCTCCAACTTTTTTTAAGGTAAGTCAATTAATTTTTGAAAGTTTTAAGGTATATCGTATTTCATATCACGAACTATCTTTTTTTCTTAATACCGTATTTTCTTAATACGGTATACCGTATTAAGAAAAGAAATACGGTATTAAGAAAAAAAGATAGTTCGTTTTTTTTTTTAATTTTATTGTAATACCGTGTTTTTTTTTTTTGTTTTATTTTATTGTTAACTGATCCAACGAGAAATTCATCGGAATTCAGCAAATCAATGAAAGTTTCCGATATGCCAAGTGATTTTTATATATTTTGTAGGGGTGAAATTCTTTATTTGTAAATTTTTTCTCGCTTTAAATAGGAAACGATGCGTTATACAATACTATAAAAAAGCCGCCATATTTTTTGCTGTCGCGTCGCATTGAGCATCCTCCCCTCTCTTTATCTTCCTTTATGAATTAAAAACATATTATGCTATATTTTGAAGCAGGATTAGTTATTAAAAATGTTTGATGAGATAAATTCAATTTTCATACGAATCGCTAACACAAAGAAACTGCTTAACGCACTTTTCATAACGTATCTTATGCAGGGTCGACGAGAAGGCGGAGATGATGGAGTTAAATTCCAGCGACGTCTCTCTACGCCCCTGATCATATGGAGAGAATGTTTAATCATCCCATAAACAAATCCTTAAGAAATTAGTTCGTAGAATAATCAGAAAATAAAACTGTATCGTTGCGTTAGCTATTTTAAATAAAATTAAATAAATTTCTGAAATGGAATTTCTTTGTTCTCAATACATCTTTTGTTATTAAATTGACATTCGAAAACAAAGGTTAACTACGTCGCGACGGAGGAGCAACGCGACGCGAGAAGATGCTACGACAAATATAACGGCGGATATTAATTTTCCATTTTGATAATTTTTATTGATTGGATGAGTTTCTCGTTGGAGTAATTAAAAAGCACATTTATTTCGAATAAATATTTTATTATAATTTAATTAAGTATTTTTAAATATCTGAAAAATAATTGAGTATTAAAATTTAATGTTTAGTTGTGATAACTAATCAATAAAATATTTATCTGTAAATATAATTTAATTCAATAATTAAAAATGAAAACTGGGTACGGTTTTACATAGCACAATCTTAATAAAAATAATACCGATTGAAAGTTCACAATAAATAGAAAAAATTTTCCGAAAGGATTGTACTTCTATCTGGTGGTGGAAAATGAACAATAAAATTATAATATTTCTTCCCACAATACCTAAACCAATGCACGCCGATATTTTAAAAATTTATCTTGAAAACCGAGATAAGATATTAGATAAGATTCGTTCTTGGCTTAATTTTCAAAATGGCGGCGCACACCGGTTTATCTCTTGTGTGCGGAGAAATAATATAATTTCATTGTTCATTTTCTTGGCGTCTGCACCAGATAGAAATGCAGTCTTTTTGGAAAGTTTTCTATACTCGTGGTCATCTTCCGATCGGTACTATTTTCATAATATGGCGCTAATATTATAAGTTATTTTTACGAGGGCGGCATTTTATTAAAATTATAACCTTAGGCTATGAGCGTTTACATTAGTGATGCTTCATTAATTAACAAATCCAGAACTTGACCCATTTAAAGAAAACCGCTTTGAAAATTGAACTATAGTATTTCTAGGCAATAATTCGCGGTCGATTTTAGTTTAATAAAAAATAACAAAATAAATATCGCATCCCGTTTTGATTTAGTAGTCAAATAATATCGTCAGTAATTTTATTTCTTAATTAAAATTTAAATTTTTAAAATATTAATAGAATCTGTGTAATATACTGTTTTAGAATAATAAATTGCATATTTTTCGTATCAAAAATAGATTTATACCTGAAACAGTAATATTCTGGCATTGATATAATTGATTTCTTTGTGTATCGAGTTAACAGAACAAAAATTATTTCGTCTTTTTAAAAAGCAATGATTAATAACAGTTGCAATCAAATTACTGCTGTCTATTAATTATACTTTTATGATTAATCAGAGGAAACGAAAATTTAGAAAGTAAGCGAAAATACCGGCCATTGAATTAATGATTCAGCAAAACTATGTTAAGTAGGGCTAAAAGTGTGATCATTGAGTTCATTTATAGAACAATACTGAACACAGGTGTTTGCATATAACACATTTTTGGAATTTTTATCGCACGATTAAAATATTAAAATCCGTTAACAAAGAGTTTATTCTGAAATTCCTCTCATGCGAAAGGTTTTGAAATGGGCTGGCCATTATGAGCAAAACATATCCATTTAAACATAGCATTCGTTAATCTATAACAGTGTTATTCAAACTGTGTTCTACGGAACCCTGGGGTTCCACAAAATGTCCTAAAGGGTTACATAAACATGCATAAAATATTCATCAAAATTAAAAAAATAACTTTATTTTATAGTACCTTTTTAACTTTTATTATAATATAATAAAAGAATATTAAAACGTTTTTCTTTATATGTACTACCTAGATTGTAAGTATTCTATTGTTTATGATACCGGGTTCCGCGAAATAATTTTATACTCATAAGAGTTTCTTAAATTGATAAAGTTTGAAGACTACTATAACAATGCGAGTTTCTTTCACATATAAAGTTTTGAAATCTTATCATTATTGTTATGTTCATATAGTTTGAACAGTATTTATTATTTTTATAAATGAAAATGTATTAAAGAAGAATGTTCTGACTCGTTGATAAGGGTCAGAAGTGACTTCTTGTGTACATTGAATTTTTCGTTAATCCTTCCTTGTTAGAAGCTTTTGTTCTATTTATGCAATGTCACTGTGTAAGTTATGACAAAATAATGTTTCCATATGTAAAATATCACTATAATTCATCATAAAATTTTGAAAAATTTAGGTAAAGATAACTTTAGATAATATTAGAGGACTATTTCAGAAAGCTTGTATTTGTGAATTAATTCACAAATACAAGCTTTAGTATTTATGCAAACAATTTAAATATTTATTCAAATATTTGAAACAATTTAATAATTTAATTAAAGCATCTTATTAACTCAAATTTATAGTATAATTCTGTTGCATGAAGTTTCTCCCATAAAAAATTAATTTATAACCATATCGAGTTCGTAAAGATATCAAACGAATGCTGATATTGTATAGAATTAATAAAAAATCAATAAAATTTCGAAAATTCAAATTAGAATTTAATATTTTTGACATCTTTGCCGCCGATTTCTATTTCCTCTCTAGTATTGTGACCTTTGTAAATTCGTGGTTAATTTAGCTTTACTGTGCTTATTTAACAGAAATATGTTAATTAGGATTATAGTCGCTTATAATAATTTTCTTTGTTAACAGTAGTTCATGAATTTACTTCATTATTAACTTTGCAAATCATTGACATCCTGTTAGCTTTAACTCGAACTGCGTTTCTGTTACTCTTTCTTTGCTAACAAAAAAGTTATTTCATTATTATTAACTTTACTGTATAGGTACTATTATTAAGTTTATTAGTTTATAAAAAATTATATGAAGGTTACGAGTACTAAAAAACGCATTTTATCTATATCATGTAGATTATTTGCATATAAAATGCATATTCATGCCAAAGAAGATAAAAAAATTGACAGTCTAGCGCATTCCAGAATGAAAATATTTAAAAACATTGTCTTTACTTAACTCTCGTTAGGGGAGCCAGCATTAAAGTTGTTTTATAACAAACCTTTCTTATCATTTTAATTCACTTAAATTCATTTCTTGTTTGGAATATTTGGGGAAGAAAATTCCCATCTTTTCTGACAATTATTCTATTCGGTTTCTGGTATAACCAGAAAATCGATAAGTCTTCAGATAAAATTCTCAACTGTGATGTTATACTTGAAAGGGGAGCGATTAGTTGCCAAGTTCAATTAACGGAATCACTTACCAGAAATATTTTATGATTCAAAAGTCCAAATTGTACTGCACTATGATTTTTCAATTATACTGTTGTTAAGACCACTAAAAGACTTAAAAAGTATTTGATTTGTATATTAAAAGACCCGAAGAGAACAGGAAGTGACCTCTTGCTGATTTTAGAGCTTTCTAAATAAATTAGCTGAGTCTATCTGCACTTGAGCGATATAGCGAATTACAAATAAATTATTGCATTTAGTTTTTTAATCCCTTCCTCGAAGTTGTTTGTGAACTTCGAAATATGGTGCGAGGAGGCAAGCCCGCAGGGCATCGGTCCATATGAAATCCGTCCCACCAAAAGCCTTAGGAATGGATATGAGCACTGCCGAATGATTCAAGTTGATCACTTTATGCGCTTTATACGCTACGCGGTATCGGACGGTGAATGTATTCTACCCTCTATCCGCAGGGGAGATTATTATATTAGCTAACTTTAAACATCTAAAAGTGGTAACGACACCGTGAATTTGGCTAGAATGACGAAATTATTTTAAAGCCGTGAAACGAGATAATTTGGATGCGATACAACTTACTCTTTCTTACAGATTAATGGGATGCTAATCTATAAAAAGAGTCTGGATTCATTGAGAATTAATTATAAAACTAACTAAAACAAACAAAATAATAATAAAGGAATATTTTCCATTAAATAAACGCTCAAATATAAAAAAAATTAAATTAATTAAATATATTTTAAAGTGGTTCAGAGGAAATAGGATCTATAGAAAGATGAAGAGCGTTATTGTTTAAATTTAAATTAATTACTTGAAGATTTTAAAATATTATACAAAAATTGATTGCTTATATTTTTTCTTTGTTGTTTTTGAGTGGATAGAATGATATATAACCTTTTAAAATAACAATTTATGACAATCTATAGGTTTGAACTAAAAATATATATATTTTTTTATAATTATAAAATTATAAAAATTAGAAGAAAGCATAGATTTATATATAATAAAGATTATTATTATTGTATGAAGGAACTTGGAGCAAACCAAACAAAATTATAAACTAACTATAAACATCGCCTTATATATAGCATGTATATCCAAAACAGTTATAGCCATGGGTGTCGTTTCCATTATGGAAGGTATGGAAGACTCCATACCTCACATTTTTGCAGGTATGGAATTCCATATCTCAGAATATTGATAAAATTATTTATAATTTAATGCAAGACAAGCCAAGGCACTTGCTCTCTGTATGAAAACAAATAAACAAATTTTTTCCTTGGATGTTGACCAATCCAACTCTTACATAATCCAAAGTATCAAAATTTTTCTAACTCTAAGCAATTCATCACTCAGTAGGTAGCTCTAGATGTAATTTTTTTTTTAAATATTCAAGCTTAGGTTATTGACTTATGGAATTTAAATGCTTAGGTCATTGAGTTATAAGGGTTTAAAAGCTTAGGTTATTGAGTTATGGAGTTTAAACGCTTAGGTTATTGAGTGGGGGTCCTGCTTTCACAAAATTCCATACCTCAGTTTTTAAAGAACCGACATCCATGTCCCTCATTATATGCAATTCCATTTTATGCATTTTCATTAAATTGCAATTTCAAAAATATCAATTCTCAAACACCATAATTATATATCTTTAACTTAACTACCATGCATATGCATTTTTGACTAGGTAGCATATTATAAAAATACAATGTTCAATCTAGTATAAAGCTGCAAAATCAGAAGCATCATTCAGGCGATCTGAGAGCTTCCTCTCTAACTCGTGGGCCTTCAATAGTCCATCCAGCTTCACTGAATTTTCATCTCGCTTTCGTTTTCTACTAACAGACTGTTTCTTTTCGTCCTCCATCATGTCATTGCTGCAACGACATGATGGAGGACGAAAAGAATCAGAAGCATCATAAAGAATATTTTGAAAGAGCTTTTTTAAGATTATCATCTTAAATTTTAGTGTAAATTAAAATTAATCCCAATAGAAAAATTAAAAACAGAGACTGAACTATTGCCAGTTGCAAAAAAAAAATCTAACTCTCAAGAAAAATCTAGATATAAGAAACGATTTAATGATCAGATTATTGATATGATCATAGCCAAAAAAGCCTCTGAATTTATGTAAAAATATTAATAAATCAAATCAAGAAAAATATAAAAGTAGATCTAGTATGACAACTAGTATGATTATAAGATATAGATAAATAAGACTGCTTATAGGAAAAATTAGAAAGAATGTTGAACTTGATGGATTGAATATTAAAACCAATATGCCATTTCTACATCCACCAATATTATCAAGGCTAGTGAGAAAAGTTTGTATGAGAATTTGAATGCAATTGAGCTGGATTTGAAGGTGCAGACTTTTATTATATTTGCTGAATAGTTTGAATATTTTAAGAGGTGATATGAATTCCATAGTGTTAAAGCTAACAAGGGAGACTGAAGTAGTTAAATTTAATTATTGTCAAGAATTTTTTGATACAATTCTAAAGCTTTGGCTTATCATTAGAGGGTTCAGTTTTAAGTCAGAATTTTTCACAAGGGCTCTGGACCAGGTCATTGAATCTCAGCTTTCATCTGACAGTTGATCCACTATGTAGTAAATCTGTGGGATTCCACTTCTTTTCCTTTCCCCTTTTTTCATAAAATAATGACTTTTGCACATAAATTTTTCCTAAAGACTTTCATGCAGATGTCTTTCATAACAATTGCTAGGAGTAATATTAGACAATAAATTAAACTATTACCCGATGACTGATCAATCATTGCAAGTGTATTACAACTGATTTTATTGTTATATCATTCTAAGCTGAACTGATCTCTTTCTTTTGTTCTGTTAAAGTATATATATTTTATGTTATAAATTTTTAAAATATTTAACTGTAACTAAATGTTTTGATTTTAAATGTCAAATTGCTGGTGTATATATACATATTCTAGCAATTTATTTATACATTTTTTTAAGTGTGTGCATGTGTATGTGTGTGTGTATACACACACACACACACACACACACACACACACACACACACACACACACACACACACTTAAAAAAATATAGTGTATATATAACACTATACACTATATACACACTTAAAAAATATAAATTGTTAAAGAGCATTTATGTAACAATAGAAGTCTTTAATATAAATATGTATTGTAATTAGAATTTATTGGATTATGCTTCTAAAAATTTACATTAATACTTAAACTCAAAATAAAACTGATAAAATTTTAGATTTAATTTTTGAATCATCTCTTTGGCTAGAATAGAAATTTGATTATTCTACATTACTAAACATTTCTATAAACAATGCTTTTGAAAGGAAATAAGTCTCATATAGTTGACAGGAGGAGAGATCAAAGTTGACCAGATTTCTTAACAAAGCCATAAAATCAAAACTGACAGTTTCTGTTGCTAATCCCAATAAAAAGAAAATATCAAATGGAGTCAATGGGCTTTGAGGACCAATTTGAATCTTTTCCTCAACTGCCCCAGGAAGTTGTGAACTGTCATTGCAGTTGTTGTCCATTCCTGCAGGATGAACAAACTTCTGAAAACTCAAAAACAGTTTGGTCTTTCATCAGAGAGACCAGGGAGAGAAAGAGAGTTTAGTGTTTGTGTATGTGTCTATTGTCCTATTTAGACATGTTCTCCAATGTCTCCTATTTTGTAGCAACTATCCATCTATAAATTTTATAAATTTGTGGAACCAAGAGAATCAGAAGAAACAGAAGTAATAATCCTCTCTCTCAAAAGGTATTGTTTATAAACACAGAGAAATTTATTAAGATTAAGGCAGAATATTTCTATTATAATTTGGAGTGTTTCATTGGTTTTCTAGATTGAATTTATATGTCAGCATTGATATTTTGTTATGCTTTCATCTGTATAACTGTTTGTAAAATTGATCATATAGGTCTTATATCTTAATCTAGTAATTTAATAAATATTTCCTGTTTTTATTGTTTAAAAATAGTTGTCTTTCTTCTCTGTATTTTCCAATAGTATCTGGACTCTGAGTGTTATTTATTCATATGTCCTTATTCAAAATTTTGGCCATTATTTCCAAAAATCTGCATTTCATGTGAGGGTGATAAATTATCATATCTGATGTGAGATCCTCACTTAACTGTCTTCACTTAGCAGTTAAATCATGTCCAAAACAAACATTTCAATCCTACAAATCATCTGTAGTGGACATTAGTAATTCTTGTTCAATTGACTGGATTAATTAATTCAATTGGAGTTTTTAACTTTCATAAACATTCAAAAAACACTTTGGCTTTCCACCAGAGAATCTGGATTCAATTTGAGTCTCATCTTTTGGAAAATTTATTTGAAAATTTTTCAGATCAATAATATAACAATAATAATTCTAAAAAAACAAGTTAATATTTAAATAAAAAAATGTAAAATATAGTTACGATTTAAAGATGAGCCTAAATAGTATATGATACCTATCTCTTACTCAAATTATGTTTATGTACAATAAGCATAATTGAAAGTGCCAAAACTGGTTTGCAAAATTTTCTTTTGACAATTTCAATATTAAAGATGCACCATGTTCTGGAAAGCTAGTTGAAGCTGATGAAGACAAAATAAAGACATTGGTTTGAAGCAAACTGCCAGATAATAACTCGAGAAACTACTGAGATTGAATTTGTCAAATTCAACTGTTCATTACCATATGAAATGACTTGGTTTCATTCCAAAGCTCAATATTTGGGTTCTATATGTTCTCAAGGAAAGAGATTTGCTCTATCACATTGACATCAGTGATTTGCTGCTCAAATGTCAAGAAAATGATCTGTTTTTGAAACAAATCGTAACTGGCATGAAAAAGATCAATGAGCAGGAGATCATGGAACAGAAGAGGTCAGCCAGCTCAAAGCACTTCAAAAGCAGATATTCATAAAAAAAAAAAGTGATGCTTTCTGTTTGATGGGATTTCAAGGGAATTATTTTTTTGAACTTCTACCAGACAATTCCACAATTAATTCACAAGTGTACTGTCACCAATTGTACAAATTGAGTGATTCCATCAAACAAAAGAGGCCAGAACTGATTAATAGAAAAGGTGTAGTGTTTCACCATGATAATGCCTGGCCCCATGCAAGTTTGATGATTCGCCAGAAGCTATTGCAGCTTGGATGGGATGTGTTACCACACCCATAATATTCATCAGATGTAGTACCCTCTAATTATTACTTGTTCCGATCTTTATAAAATTCTTTAAATGGCAAAACATTTAGTTCAAATGAGGATGTCAAAAATCACTTGGTTCAGTTATTTGCAAGAAAAGATCAAAAGTTCTATGAACATGGAATCATGCTACTACCAGAAAGATGGCAAAATGTATTGGATCAAAATGGTCAATATATAATTAAATAAAATATTTATATTTTATTTAGTTATATATTTACCATTTTGGTCAATTTATCCTGTTCTTTTTTTATATACTATAAAGAAATTGTCATTCATTTTCATGAAGAAAACGAAATTATTTTCCAAACAACCTTATACATGTATAACTAATAAGATATTGACTAAATTACATTTATGATTAATGATTTTCAAGCAATTCAGTTATTTTATTTCATATTTCAATTATTTTTTGCATAACAGTTATAACCTACTTTTTTTGCATAAAAATTAGGCATGAAATCTTCAACCATTATGCAAAGAAATATAGTAGTTTCTTTGATTTAATTTTTTATATATTTTTCAGTGGACCATGGGATTTAGAAGTCCCCACAAATGTCATCATTTGGGAACGTACTCCATCATTAATGCCTCCACCCCATCCTGATGTTGAACAATATCGCGCTAATCTTGTTTCTAAGTTACGATTAAGTTATCAAGAAATGTGCCATTCAAGAGAAGGTAAAAATAAACAAATAAAATAATAGAATTTTTATCAAAAATAATTTTAATATGTAAGAATTGCTTAATTTATTTTTTTAAGGAATTGATGCTCCTAAAGAATCTTTTAATCGTTGGTTAATGGAACGTAAAGTTTATGACAAAGGGAATGATCCTCTACTGCCAAATAATTGTAGTACAGCAGTTTCACAATCAATGTTTAGAGAAATAATGAATGATATACCCATTAAATTAGTACGACCAAAGTTTTCTGGAGATGCAAGAAAACAATTATCTAAATATGCAGAAGCTGCAAAAAAGATGATAGAATCCAGGTAAATTTTCTGTAATTCATTGTAAGATGATGATGATATCAATTTTTGGAATTTTTTGGATTATTAAATAAATTTCTTTTTATTTATATCAATGCAATTTTTGATCACTCTATTTCCTTTAGTTTTTCAATCATTTCTTACAGTAAGATTTTCTTTAATAAATGTTATTTTTATATATTTTTGAACACTTGATTGATTAAAAATTTATAAAATATATATTTCTTTCTAACTATTATTCGTGAATAAATATTTAATAATATAAGTTTTTAAGATGTTATTTTTATTAAAAATTGAAAAATTATACAAAATCATAATTTTTATTATTTTGGTCTTTTTTACCAGTTTTATTATAATTAGTAAATGCAGATTTTTGCATAGAAGTTTTAATTAAGTTTATATCTTACTGACAGTTTAACATACAGTCCTAAACTTAAAACTATTTGTACTTACAACAGAAATGTTATTGATAAATTCCATGGTTTATCTATGTGGTTGACAAAGGATTTGAGTTCTTGACTAACAATAAACTTAAATTTATTGTTAGTCAAGAACTCAAATCCTTTGTCAGAAGCTTTTTGTATTTAATAAACTTAAATACAAAAAGCTTCCTTTTTGTATTTAAGTTCATTATGATAAAATGGAGTATAACAATAAATATTGGTAGTGGGCAGTATAAATTTTGGACATTTTTGACTTATGGCAATAGGATTTGAATCATAAGTCAAAGATTACCTGTAAAATAAAAACAAAAAATGTTTTATTTATATTATTAATCTAAAATCAAAAATTTTTGGCCTAATCTCGACAAAAAATTATTTGTATTAAAAGGAGTTTTTTTTTTTATCAGAGTTTCATGTTATTTGGATTCTTTGTAATAGAACTGATATTTCTAGAAACTGAGTCAAACGGTTTTCTTTGTATTGATCAGAATTTTAGGTTAACGTGAGTTATTTTAACAAGGCTCAATTGTATAAAAAAACTTTTTGAAGTTAAATTGGTGTCCCTTTTATTTGGAACTTAGAAACAACTCCTCACATGTAGGCATACTGCATTCCTTGTTATATCACAGATATAATGTATAACTAATATATTGTATGAAATTTAATATTAAGATTAAATTTTTTGATTGAAGATTTTTTTTATAAATAATATTTTTTCAATAACATTGATTGGGAAATTAACAGTTAAAATTTGGAATTGTGTTTATCAAATAAATGGTTTTAGTGGATTTGTGTGGGTTCTTCATTATATACCAATTCCAGTAAGCTTTTCACTTAAGAATGCTATATATATTGTTTAGGTTTATTTAGAATGGTTGATTAATCCCCTAAGAAAATGGATGAATTAAGATTAGTTATCTGACTTGAGCCAAGTCTGTCTGCCCGGATAGTGCTAAGAGGGCTCGTGGCTAGGTTTAGCCTGTCCGGGAGTGCTGCTATCAGCATAAGTCTGATAATTCCTAAATTAAATATGTTATGTCCTGAAATCAGAAATTTGTTGATGTCTTGGTAGTCTAACTGGTTAA
>WUQG02196089.1:0-22066 GCA_011317285.2 Androctonus mauritanicus
GGACCCGAGACTCGAACCCGGATCCTCCAGAGTGGAAAGCCAAAACGTTTCCTCGCGGCCAATCCGGCCGACGATCCCGCTACATTGATTTACCACACCAGCAACGTCGTAAAATCGACGATATAGCAAATTGACTTTGTTTTGGTGGCCGACGTATCCCACTTATGTTAGTAAATATGACGACCAGATCCAAATAACTAATAAAAAATTATAGTACTCCAATATCTACTATTATACCACGTAACCCCAGCATTTCAGTAGCTAGTTTTGTGCAGTCTATCCATATATTTAAATCGTTGAGAAGAACAGATCATTATGTATGTTAAAAACATTTGAGCAACACCGGGTACTTCTACTAGTAGAAATCATGCAAACTACTCAATGTAGTAGTTTCAGATAATTTTTTTTTATCTGATTTATGAATTGTTTATTTGATGCATGTTTTAATAAAATTCAAATTATGATTTCTAGTTATAATTAAAACAAATATATATATATATTTTTTTTCTTTATTATGCGATTTTTCTCCCGATATTTAAGAGAATATTCTTCTTCGAGTTTATTAACACAACTCGAATAATTACAAAACGAATTAGAGAAATTTTCTTTTAAAAACTTAATTTTTATAACCAAAAACAAGTAAATTAATTAAATATTTCAAGGAAAAATTCTAAAAATAACTGCAACACGATTCTTTTCAATCTCACAATCTTTAAATGCACACAATTAATGATAAAGATTTTTTTTCCTTCCCCCTCTTCCTCCTTTTTACTTAATTTTCCATTTTAATTATTGTTATGTGAATAATTAAATACCAACTGTATCTCATCATTTATATCATTTTAATTGATTTTTTTTCCTCCTTCGCTAACAAACTGTATTAAAGTAAATTAAATTATAATAAATATTTTATTTCGGTATTTTATAATAAAAATTTCATTAATCCAGTAGCAAAGAAAATTTTTTGATAAAATAAAATTTTAAAAAAATATTTATAGATATATTTTTAATGTTTCCTGATAGAGATTTTATTAAGTTTTTCTGCTATTCAATACTAAATATCCTTTTTTAAAATAAATTTATGCTTAGTAACAGTATAAAGAAGAATGAATTAAGTAAGGAAAAAAAAAAAAAAGAAAGAAATATTTATTTTTAAGACGAGTGACAAGAAGAAATTCAGTATTTATCTACTGAGTGTATAGTCAATATTTTTATGTCGGAGTTATTTCGTGTGGAAACATTATTTCTTTCCAGATAGATCACGACTCGGCTTTTTGTATATCTTGTCACATTTACATCACCTTTTCTTAAAGTATGGGAAACAGTAATTCTGTCAATTCTATTGGATAAAATCGACTACAACCGAGTTCTACTCCCAAAGTAATTCCATTCTATTCTTGTCAAATCTTCAAATATTCACGCTGAAGTTTCAGTCGAATATATATATGTATATATTTCTTTGTTATTATTAAATATTTTTTACGAATTTTTTTATTATTATTATTTTTATAATTATGCGTAGCATACGAAACATTTATTTCCTCTCGTTTGTATTCAGATAAGTATAAAAAAAAAATCATTTAAAAAATCTTACAAAACAGCTTAGTAACACGTAAAGGGGAGAGAAAAAAAATGTTAAAAATTTTCGTGAATTTTAGCATATATAAAAAAATTATATATATTATGCAATACGAGAAGAAGAAGAGAAATTTTTAGAAAGTTTTAAAGGAAAGCAAAACAATAATAAAAAGAGATATTTCGACAAAATGTTCGCCTTTCGTGTTTCTGTAAAACTTACATTGTTTGCTTTAATAAAATTTAATAAATGCGTATAAAAAAAAAAGATACAAAACTCGTAGAGAAAATGAGTCTGCAAAGATTTAAATAAGAAATGCTTTATTTATTATTGTTATTTTTTTTTGTATTACAGCAATTTTATTTCCTCTAAAATCCGGAAAAAAAAAAAAAAAATGTCTGGACACACGACGTACTACAGAAGTTCGAAGTTTTATATATATATACATAAATGGCCGAATATTCGATTTAATATTAGTATAATTTAAAAATATATTTTGCGCATCGACTTAACACCATTCAAGCTTTACTCATTAACCACTAGTTTGAAAATCGATACATCAGCAGCTAACAAATAACACAATAAAAGCTACATTAGTTTGAGGAATGAAAGATAATAGAGCTGACAGATACCACAAATTGCTATTACATAGATCCGTGGTAATCAAACGACCGTCTAACATTCTGATACTAAACTACTTTTATAATCATTATTGGGTTCTTTACAAAATGCAATCATCGCTGTTTGTACGATATAAAGGATAACAGGACAATCAATCAAAGAGAAAACTCTTAAGTGACTTTACACTTAATGTTTTCACTTAAGGGATAAATTCTTCACAAACTATTAAATGTTCTACTTTTCAATCGATAAATTTTATATAAAAGATAAAAAAAAATAAAATAAAAACCAAAACAAAAACAACAACAACAACAACAACGGTGGATAATAAATATAAATTTAATTTCCTGCGTACAAAAATCGAATTAATTAAATATTTAATTAAAAGTTGTATAAGATTAGTAATTATTCCATATTAAATTTTGTTTTTAGTATTAATTATTTTGTACTAAAAGATCATTGTATCAATTTAAACGGCCCACGTCTTGCTTTTTCTTCTAACTCTACAAGTAATTAATGATTTAATGCATTTTAACACATTTTTTATCGTTTGTTTAGTTTGCTTCCAATCTAATTAAATTTCCATCAGTCGTTTGTCACTGAAGAAAAATACTACTTAAAATTTATTTTATAGAAATTTCCTATCACCCATTATATATGCAGTATATATAATTTTATTTTGCTGAAAAAAATATTTTTAGGAATATAATAATGAAAACAAAAAAAAAAAGTTGGAAGCTTATCTTTCGGTATTAATTAGTTAATAATTTAATTGCTTGTTATCTGATGCAGCAAGTTAAACCGGATTTTTACAGTCTATGCTTTCAGTAATCGTGTATTTCGCTTACTTTAACAATTACTAAAATTTTAAGATTTTCATCTGAAAGACTCATCTTGCATCTGAAAGACTCATCTTGCATCCTAAGCAATTTCCTTTCTTTATTCTGACCACATACAATTACACAGATGAATAGAAAACTGTGTAGAATATAAGAGTGCATCATTACCATATGCCTTTGGCAATCATTACAAATAGAGTTCATCTCTCTCATGTAGATAACTGATAGACTAGATAACATCCTCCTCTGCACTTTGATCGCATCTTTTAACTGCACGATGGCATCGCACAGTTAAAGATGTAGGGAAAAAACAGATTTTTAATACGTTAATATGCGAAATTTAATTGGTATATGCTTAAATTATAAAGTTATTTTCAGAAAACTTACAAATCTGAGATGATATTTTGTGACCAGCATCGACTTTTGTTGGAAAAATAATTCTTTCTTGAATATTTCTTCTGGAATTTCATGTAGAGACTTTTTTTAAAATCTCAAACTGGGCATTTTTTTTTAAAAAACTGGAAAATTGGTCAATTATTGTACTAGATAATATTTATATTCATTAAATATTTCAAGAAATTCTCTCTCTATATAAAATTTATAAGGTTATCTAGATAAATGTTCAAACTTATCGATTGTCTGTAATTTGTTTTAAGTAGTTAAGCGTGTGCTTTAATAAATAAAAACTGCTAGATATATCTAGAAATAAAGAAAAGCCATCTTTTTAAATATTTACATCACCAAATGAAAGTAGAAACGTCGAAGTTTAGCCATCGTTTTAGTCATTTACACCATTTTAAAAATTTATTTTAATAATTTTAGCGTAATGTCATATTCTATCGATTTTATTCCTCTTTTGATATTTATAACTTGTGTGGGAGGCGGATGGTCGCTGCAGATTGTTGTTTTTTTTCTTTTTAGTTTTTAAAAATAACAGAAAAAATTACTTGTATATATATATATATATATATATTCGTAAAGGATGCTTTCGTAGAAAAGATTCTTAAAGATCTCAACCAAATTCTTACCGACAACAACAACCAAAAAAAAAAAAAAAAACGTTAAATATAGAATGAGCTTTCCTTTTGTGTCGGAGTCACGTAGATAAAGAGTTGGAAAGTTGATTTTCCTTCGCCTTAAACAGCGGAAATCAGACAATAGAAAAAAAAAGTGTTGATCTTGCACAGGATTTAAAATTGAATGCTTCCTTTACTATCAAGTGAAATTTTTTCTTCTTCTGCATTCTGAACAAGGAATTGGGAAAAAGATGTTAGATCTCGAAAGGATACCATTAATACCATTCATGAAGAGAGCAAAAAGTGAAGAAAGAAGAAGAAAAAAAAAAATTGCAAAGCAACAGCAGCCATCACTTTTAAATCAAGTTTGAATTATCAAGCTGACATTTTAACCGACTAAACTCTGTTATTAAATTTATAACTGATAACTGGGTTATAGTTAACTTAAAGTGTTAATAACTACATGCAAAACTAGTTGGAGCATCTACCGCACTGATGTTTTCGTTATTTTATGATGAAAAAAATTGCAAACCAACAATAACCATCACTTTTAAATCAAGTTTGAATTATTAAGCTGACATTTTAAGCGAGTAAACTCTGTTATTAAATTTATAACTAATATAAAAAATGGTTAAGCGTCCTTTGTTATGATTCTCAAGACAGTAGTTGGATGTATGATTAGTTAGATTTTTCGTAGTTGTATAATAGAAATTTTTACTTCGATTTTCAATTTTTTTTTAACCAGGAAAACGTTTCGTTTAATCAATAATACGCATGGTTACATATAAAATAGTTAAAAAAAAAAAAACAAACAGAATTATGTGTGGAAAAGAACCAATCTGCTATACTTTTAATAGCATGTCATCGTTTGCATGAATTATGGGATCGACAAAAACATAGAAGTTTAATTCTCTCTACCTGATTACTGTTGTTGTTCTTGGAAATTTTTATCAGCCAACGTTAAAAAAAGCCTTCGTCAGACACAAAAGAAAAAAAGTTTTTTCTTCTTTCTTCTTCTTCTTCTTTGAGAAAAGACTTGTCACATCTGGGAACTTGGGATGAATTCTCAGTAAACTGTGTTGGTTTTTATAACTCTAAGAGATTCCGAAATTAATCTATTCTTTTAATTTGCATAACTGTAATCAAGTGAGTCAAACAAACCGAAAATAGGAAAAGTTTTTACGTACAATAAAAAAAAAAAATTTAAATCACTAGAAAAATAGTTTCTTTCTTTTATTATTGCGGTAATATACGTTTTAAATAAAATTTTCTAACGCTTATAGCGTGTCTCCTCTTCTAAATTTGGGCAAAATTTGCGTGTTTTGTCGCATATGTTCTTTGACATCTTAAAATTTGTCTGTAAACAATCTAATTTTTTAAATATTTTTCTCCGTTTATACGAGAGATGAGCAGAATTAAAAATTATTGATTTACAAAAGATGTATTCCTCTTTAGACTGCAGTTAAAAATATAATAAACTGAACAGAGTTTCATAAGTCAAGTGGACAGTTTATGATTCATTGATTAAATATTCTTTGTTAAGGAAATTAAAAAGGAACGTTTTTCTTCTTCTCAGTTATGAGGGAAGAAATTGGAGAAGCAGAGGAATCAGTTCAGAAGTCGACGATTATAGGGAAGCTACTGGACTGGTAATTTCTAGCTTACAGCACTACTGGGAGCCATGAACGACAAGTGAATTGAAGCCAGAGAAATTATCTCACTAAAGGAGATTCCCCGAACGAATTATTTCCTTAGAGAACACGCTTTATAATTAATATAAACTATTCTTTCTTTGTTGATGATGCAGAACATTTCATCTTACACATCATTTGATCCATATTCGTTCCTTTTAATAAGAGGCAAAAAGAATGAATGTCTCAATTTAAAAAAAAAAAAAACTATTTCTTCCTCACAAAAGTTCTTCCTCTTTGTTTTTTTTTTTAACGTTTTATATATTTATCTATGGTTTGTGAACAACAAGAAAAGTTTAACCAAATGGATGGAAGAATGATAATTTGGCCATAAAACTGTTTCCAGCTGCGTTTAAGATGCACATAAAAGGTGAAAGGGGGAGGAAAGGTTAGAAACGTCTTGTTCGCCCAACTCGAGAGGATTGTCTTATTTTTACTCTTACAATAATGAAAGCAATAACGCGTTACTATTCTTAGCAACTATTTTAACACTTCGCTCTAATCCTTAAAAATTTTTAAGCCGCCGAAAGAATAAAACCACTTTTCGGGTTATCAAATCTTAATTAGCACCTGATCTTCCGCTCAATTCTTGCTTGCATGAGTTCAAAATAGCAGAGCGGTGGATCACCGACGACATTTAAACCCGCGAAGATACGAAATTAACTTTCTGAGTGATGATGTAACCATTCTTTGTATTCTTCTAGGGATATTGTAACTTAGTATTCACAGTGCAAACTATACAGTACAAGCGTTACACAATTTTTTGAAAGGCGTGAATTAAAATCTGTTTTAGAAAGTGAAAACTGAGTCATACCTGATAGTAAAGCATCACTTAGGGCACGCAGTCAGGTGTGACATCGTTATGTAACACTTTAGTGCGTGAGATAAACCATCGTGAAGCCCCATTTGCGTAATTAATCATCACTATAGTGTTCGGAATTTAATGTCAGAATACATAATAGCAACACTAAAGCAGTTATGGTTTGCAGATAAGAACTTTAACTCGATATCATTCTTATATATTTATCATTGGAATTGAGTTAAATGGCCATATTAGCACTTCGTCCATCCTGCTATTTTTAGTCGTTATTAATCGCTTAATTCGTTTCTTGGCGGTAGATGGCGGCACTACTTATCTCCTCCTCTAGATTCCTCTGAAAACCTCTGCAATGTTTTTTGTTTTGTTTTTTTTTTTTTATTAAACTCTTTTTATTTTTAGTAATAATTTTTTATGAATTGCTAGAGATTCTCTAAGAAGAAGAAGGAAAAAAAAACTAATCTGACATTTCCAAACAGTTTAGCTTAATTCCGGTTTAATCTTATAAGCCAAATAAATAGATTTTTGTCATAAGGATGATGAACTTTTAATAAGAGAAAAAGAAAATAAAGAACCATCAAGAAGCTTAAGCTTATGTTTGCTACATCAACCTTATCTATGTAAACACTTGTTAAACTTTGTTAACAGTTCGCCTGTCACGTCAGAGTGATGATATTAGGACAGAACTGTCAGGATACACACGATAGCGACAAATGAAGAGAAAAGACATCCAAACTATGTAACTACTAAAAGTACAGGGAATTTCGCGTTGCATAATAAGTTGCAAACACACGAAGAAGATTTTTGATTAAAATGAAATCACATCAGCATTAAAATACACAGAAGAATAATATGCAACGAAAAATAAGTTTTATCTAAACCACTCGCTAAAGAAGGGAAACGAGTTTCGATCGCGATAATGATGATGGATGAACATGTTGACTTATGTTACTTAGATCCATCGATCAGAGATTAGTATTTTAGCTCCGTCTTATCTTAGTCATATCACGTGCCTTATAATCCTTAAAGTTTTAATTAAGCCGTGAACAAGAACTAAATATGACTGTTGAAGTTCTCGAATCGTATCGGTCCACGGAAGAATGAAACGTGTCTTCGAAAGGACTTGAAGATAGCATTATCTTTTTTTTAAAATTTTTCCTTGAAGATATCGTGACAGAAGGATAATTCTGCGAATGTTTTTTCTGACCTAATATTTAAAATTACGCAGTAATAGATCCTATTTAAGAGAAATAGGAAAATATATCTTTTATAATTGCACGCAATATTAGAAAAGTGATGCTAGATAAAGCGTTAGATTAGATAAGTTTTCCTTTTTTTTTTAATATATATATATATATTTATATTCCCAGTTGGAATTTTATATTTTTACACACATTTTTACACATTTTCGCAGAAAAATCAATGACCTAATTCTTTCTAGAATAAATTTACAGATTTTATTATTTTAATTATTTTCGCATATAAAAATTATATGGTCCTTTAAAAGATTTCGAACATTATGATATCTACGTACAAAAATATCGAGGAAGATTAAAAAAAAGTTTTTTAAAATGCTTTAGAAACAATGCAATCTAAAGTTTAAATTTTGATAGAGGAAAAAGAATAAAGAATTTAGTTGCAATTCTCGACTGATCTCTCTTTTATGGCCTTATGAATGGCTCCATGGATATAATCTTTTATAGCTTTTATCCTTTAAAAAAAAAAGTGGCAATCTGAATAAAAATAATGAGATTTTATTAGATAATAAACTGTAAATACCTGTAGAAGACTAAGATAGCTGTGCTGTAAGTTTAGAATGGCTATTTTGGTTTTTGTACAGGTATTTATAGTACGAAACGGTTCTGAGATTGAAAGAAAGTAATTATTTACATTGACAAGCGTGCGATATATCAAGTTATAAACCATTCGATATTTATTGCTGTTTAATTCATTTTTATGTAGGAAAATTAGAATAACGTTTGCTTATGAGTGTCCTCTGTTCTCTCTTCCGCTTTCTGGCAGCTATCCAAAGCAGTTCATCTTAAGCACATGGTTTACCTTCCATCGTAAACATTATAATAGAAGCGAAGTGTTGGCAATCTCCAAAAGACTATAAGAATCTCAATAGTTAGGAACTCCCTGGCGATGCATCATCTTTTAAAAGTAGAAGATGTGCGAAGTCAACAAGCTGCCTTCAAATCGTTGTTGCAAATTGCCTATTTTCTGTTTGGTGATGAGTTTTTTTTTTAACCTTTCTTTATTTTAGATTCTTCGACAGAAGACCGTAAATAAAATGAATAAATGCATAAATAATATGCAAATTCAGAATAATTTCTCGTTAATATACAGCATGCATCTACCAAATAAGTTTCTCATTAGTAATTTTATTATAAAGTTAGTCAAGGTAGTATTATTTGTAATTATTGTCAGAGAAAAGTTTGTATACGTGCGTTTTGATGAATTTTTTATACCTGCATCTGTACGGTATATATATATATATATATATTTTATTGCATGATTCTATTTTCCGTAAGAGTAAAGGTGAATTAGGAAAATGTCGTGATCCAGTTGCCTTTAGAAGATGGACAATTTGGATCGATTGCAACAAATAACAAACAAAGTGCAATTGTCATGGGACAAATCACAGTCTAACATAAATGGCGGATTTACAGAAGATTCGATAGTTGCTTTTCGTGTCGGCACTTTCTGCAGATATAACTCGGAGCAAGTAATTGCTCCGAGTTAAATCTTTTATATTCTAACATTTATAAATTTATATATATAGATTACATCTTTTATTTTTTGCACGAACCATAATGTGCAAACGTTAAAAAATAAATAAATTCGTTATCTCTTATAGATAAAAATCACTTTCCACTGTAAAAAAAGAAAAAAAAATATGCATTTTAAAAATTTACCGAGGTAAAGCCATACAGATTATAGAAAATAATGCTATTTAAATCGTTTCCAGGTTGCATCGATTGTAGTTTCTTTTTTTTCCTCTTTAACAAACTTATACAGTGAGGAACGATATATTGATCACTTAAAAGTAAAAACGTTGCTAGAATTCTAATTTAAAACTTCTTAATTTCAATTTTCTTTAGAGGCTTTAGAACCTAATCAATCTGGAGAATAAGATTTAAATTTAATTCTATTTTACAATCCATTCAACAATACTGATCTATATATATATACAGTATATCGCATCACAGTAAGTTCTCTTAAATCTCTCTAGTAAAAATTATGGACATGACTGCAGGCATCATCAATAATAAATGCTGATGATGATGTAGATGAAGCACATACACATCGGTGATGGTAGTCATAAGTATGGCAAATGAGTACTACTTTAGTTTACCGTCACTGTTTAATGTTTATATCACAAAAGCAGAAGCACAATTCCAACTCAACATTTTGAGTCTTTAATACAGTTTACATCAAACAGTTTAACGCCTGATGCAAAGGTTAATGAGAGCAAATTTTCCAAATTCAACTCATCCCAATTACACGTCACGATGTAATATTTATGTGAACTTCAATGCAGTCGAAATGTAGAAAGTGGTACGTGTTTAAATACGCTAAACACGAATACAGCGTGCCTTACATATTTATTGCCAACAGTATACAGTTGTGTACGAAAGGGATCTTGTCTTTAATTAAAATGCTAACATTGCTTGCAATTACTTAATTGGAGGATTGTTGTTATCTGTTGGGACTTAGTCATCAGTTCAAGTCTGGTTGCAATCTCTTTTGCAGACATGACAAAACTATAGATTTTGAAGCCGTTGATAAGCGAAAACAATGCCTTCAATTATTTCTGATGTCTTTGTCTAGAAGATTAAGATATAATTGTTAGTAGAGAAATTAATTTCAATAGGTTTTTAATTCAGAAACAACTCCTTTGTTTATATATTTGTAATCATTTTATCGATTACATTCATTCTACTAAAATTATCCCCTTTTATTATCACGTATAAAGGATTTTACATTTATATACACAGATGAATTTCTCTTACATATACCTCTATAATTATATTTTACACTAGAAAGCCCATATGCGAGCACAAAGAGATATTTATCATATATTATACATCAAAATACCTGTTACCATATCTTAAAAATTAAACTTTCTTCGCGTTTTATGAACTGTTATAATGTTTACAGTTAGAAAACATATCAGATAATGATATTTAACTCATTTTTCAATATGTCGTTTACTGATATTGCAGCATAATTAATCTCTAAACATCACAGTTTACTTTTATTTCCATTTTTTTCCCCTCCTTACTTCCCAAATCCTTGCATTCGCAATCCATAAATTATCCCCAAAAGAATAAATTAGGAGTCATCAGTTGTCAGAAAGAATATTTAGATCGAATAAGGAAATTAACTGCGGGCTTTGAGCCAAATATTTTCTAGATATCTTTAAGGAGAGATTGAATGCGAAATCAATTTTATTCAGATTTTATTTTTTTTTATATGTATACGGTGTATATATATGTGTATACGTATATAAAAAAAATAAAATAAAAATCGAAACGTCTGAAATTTTTATTTTTTCGTAATTTTTCCGGAAGAAAAATAATCATTTTTAACTTATAGCACCATTCATGTTCTTGCAAATCTTGCAAATGACCGTAATTTCGACGTTGTACTCGTATTTCCTGCAAGACGTTTAGATACTTGACCGCAAAATAAGAATCATAATTCTGAATCCAAATGCATTAGAGACGTCTTCAGCTAGTTTCTGGATAATATATCTTATCTACAGACGTTAACTTCTGGAATGAGACTATAAGGATGTTTTAAGGCTATGCTGTGTCAGTTCTGTACTATTATAACTCTAGTTTTAGGAGTGATGCGTGTCGCGTTATATTACATAAAATACGGTAAAAATGAAGAGTTATCTTTCCTTCATTTATAGGCCATAAAACAATTGTAGTAAATATCTTTTTTTTTTCTCTTTTGTTTATTGTATTTCTTAGAGAAGAAAGAAAAAAAAAAAGTATTTTTCTCTTAATTGTTTATTTTAATTATACATAAATGCGTATCTTGCAAGACTGAAACCACTGTTTAAAAATCAATCAGAACTTCATTACTAGCTAGAATAATTAAATATAATCGTAAAATCCAATGAGAGTTTCGGAACTAAAATTATTGTTTAGATTACAAACTGGTACAAGAATTACTATTTTATTAAAGTGATTCTTGAATTATGTGGTGGTTCTCTTTGATGATTTTGATTGCGAGAGAGACATACCATTAATTACAAAGAATATTGTATTTGGATTGAGAACCTTTTAATTATAGAAAACAGAAGACGAAAGCCAAGTTATTATCCTTCATTAAAACTCGAACAAAGAAAAAGAGAGAGAGAGGAAAGATCTGTTTCTCATCAAGATTGCTACAGAAACCTTTCATTTTTCTCTTTTTGATAAATGAAGATAAGCATTTTGAATTTTATCATTCATTTCTCTGAAGATCATTTTTATAGTTTCTATCGATTATCATTTAAAATCTATGGGATAAGTAGAATTAGGTGAGAGAGAAAGAGAGAGAGACACGAAAAGTAGAATTTCGTGAACATACGATAGAAAGTAAGAGAAGATGTGGCAAAAATAATACACGAGTAAGATGTTAAAATTTGCAGTTGACATTTTGTATGAATTATCACAGCGTTAAAATATTGTTATGCCCGTTTATAATTTTTCACTAAATCGCACGTAAATATTTTTAGATTCCAACACTCACGAAGAAGAAGTAAGTCGTGGATAATAGCGTCACGAATTTGAACATTGGATTAAGGATATGGATGCGGAGTTACAATTGATCTCGTGACACATCAAAGTTAATCATCTCGCGTGGAAAACTGCAAATGCCACAGAAAAGAAAAACAGTCATGCTAATTATTATGGGTTAGACAAGAATAATGATGATCATTGGAATAATCTTTCTGATCAAGCGCATAATTTCGACGAATCATTAATTGTTAATTGCCAATGAATCATCAGAATGAGATCATTTGTTGGAAGGACATTATCTCATGAAAAATTATCTCCAATAATTCTATAAATTATACCAGTTAACTATTTATGTAATCTTATTTTTCTCGGATATTTTTTCTTCCTTTCGTTTGAAGTATATAAAAAAAAAGTTAAGATTTTTAAATAAAACTTCTCCCTCTTTCAGTTTAAACTGAATAAAAACATTTTTTCGTGTATATATAAACAGGAGATCATTCATCAGAAAAGTCATTTATTCATTACTGATGCTGAAGTTTCTATATTAACATAGTTTATAGAAGTTATAATGGGATTATAACTTCCTGTTTGCATATGCATAGTGGATGATGGGCATCACTTTCTGCATATTTTGTGATAATATGATTTGAATTAACTGTCATTTGTTTCAATTAAATATACATATAGACCTATATATATATATATATAAATGTCTATATGTAACCGCCATTAATAATGGTAACTTAACTGTCACTCGTTTCATATATATACCGTATATATATATAGAAACCTTAACATTATAATATTTATGACTTTTTGCTGTTTAGTTTCATCCTTACGTTTATTTATTTAGGTATTAAAATTTATCCAGAAATGCAAAATAAAATAAAAAATTAACTTTTTATATTAATACTAAATTATTATTTTTTTATTTTTAATAAATTTATACTTTCTTCGTTTATTTATTTATTTTTACAGTTCAATGTTTTATACTGTATATATATATTTTTAATGAATTTTAATGAACTTTTTTTAATGAATTTACATTTCTTTCATAACTTTTCTTGTCAATAAAATTTTTCATTTTTAATGTTTAAAATTTGTTTTGATTATTTTGATCGCATTTGTTTCTTTTTTTTCCCTTCTTCTCTTACTTTCTATGACTGTTCTGTTAATTTTAAACATTTGTTCGAATACTTTCAGGTTTTTGACAAGTCATCAAATCAATTTGTCTTCCTTTTTTTTATTTTTATTTTTTCGTACGAATTTTTCTCTCGTTGCTTTTGATAATTTTCTCATACAACCTGTCAAAATTATCAATTTTTGAAGACTTCGCATATTATTCATTATTTTTATTTATATTTTTTTTGGTATTGATTTTTAATATATATATATTTTACTTGAAAATCGTGCAAACTTTTATAATAAAACCATTCGAAGCAAAACACCAAAATCACTTTCCATCGTTCCATTTTTAAAGGAATTAAAATCTGAGTTATGTGAAAAATATAAAAAAAAAAAATAATAATTTACTCTTTTATACGAGAAAATCATAATGCATTTAAACAAACTAAACAGCAAACAAAAAAAAAATCATGAAATAAAATTCTTAGATGTAAATTTAATGAATTAATTTTCCAGACAATTAGATATTTTTCTGTTCTGTTTTCTTTTAATAAACATTCTCTCGAAAATTTAGAAAAATATTTAAATTCTAAACATTTTTCTCCCCCCCTCATGGATTATATAATTAGAAAATAGTGTTTCGGATAGAATTATTTAATCAATCTGACAAAAGGAAAAATGTCAGGAATTAAAAATATCTTCTATTTTACTTTACTCTAATATTATCTGACATTAAACACTGTAATTACAAATACGTATAAAGCTACATTTACTTGCTCACTAATGCATTTTGATAGAATGTAAATGACTCACTTTGTCCTAAAAATCCTTGGACTGTAACAGGAATATTATGTTGTAAATCTGTTACTTCTGTTAAGTCGCAAGTCTGATTTATACGAAAATTATCAGTTTTGAAAATAAAGGAGAAAAATACATATACTATAAATTTATTAATAAAACTCGTAACAGTCGTTGGTTACCGTTACTTTGACGTATTATTGTTGGCATTTATTGTATCTATGCAATATAATTAACAGGAAGAAAAAAAAAATGTTAGTTGCTTGGGGATTCTTTTATTGGTTCGGATCAGAGATAATTGTTACGCCAGAGACCATTGTTGCGTTCTCATTAATACGTCACACGCTATCGCTAATTGACGAATTGTATTAGTTATTAATTATCGAAGTTTTATATTGTTGTAAACGACATCTTATAATAAATTTATTCGAAATAATTAGAATTTATTAAACTTTTCCATTTCCAAAAAGAGAAAAAGTTTTGATTGAAAAGATTATTTTAAGAAGAGTAGAGATAAAAAGTAAAAAAAAAAAATTAGATATGAACCGAAACAAGATTATCTATTGTACTTGTTCTCTATATTTTACTGTCATTGGTATATTAAATAAGAGACTACGTCTATCGACAGTCTGTTGAGGAGGATGGGAAAAAGAAGAAAGTTTAACGAAAATAGATGGGTCCTAATGGTGTTAGACAACTGCTAGAAAGCGCATACAATTTATTTTACAAAATCCTAGTTTATATTATTTAACTTTTCTAATTTAGAATTTTTTACTTTGAAATCTTTCTCTTGTATTTCTGATAACTTATAAACATACACACGCGAAAGTATTCTCTCTCTTCTTTTTTTTTTATTTTGATTGTTTTGTTTGGTTTTTATATATTCAAACTTTTTTAAATACATTAGGAAAGGATAAAAGTATTGCAATCTCTGGACTTTCAAACCGATGTTTAACGAGAAAATTGAAGTTTCAGAAAGCCTCTTCTTGCATTCTAGGATTTGTTTCTTCTTTATCTAACTTTTCTTCCTTTCTTCAGTTAAGACAGCAAAATGGAATTAGGAAAGAAAAAAGAATCAATATTTTAGTTAAAAAGTAAAAAAACAGAAGGAATTACCAATTTTTACATTCGAAAAATAAATAGTTTTTCTTCCATTTTTTACACTTTTTACGAAATTTTTTTTTTTTAATTCAAATGTTAAAGTGCTATCTTAAAAAATCATATATGCGAATATTTTAGGAAGCTTTTGTGACAGTTAAAAGTACAAATATTAAATTTTTATTATAGAAATTTCACAAATTTAATTTTCAATAATTTGTTTAAGATATTCAGAAAGTTTAAAAAACATAGGTAAAGTCTAAGAAAGAAAAAAAAAAACTTAAAGTTAGCTATGATCTAAACGAGGAGAGATTGTTTAACGAGTTTCTAAGGTTGGAAAAAAATATATTCGCGAAGATACATTTAATTTTCTGAAGTTAAATATGTTTAAAATTCCCGAAATCTTCAGAAAATCTCTTTAGAGTGTCTTAAAATCATTAAAAAAAATTAATTTAATTTCTAATTGCATTAAACAGAAAGAGCACACACACACACACACACACACACACAAGGATTAATACGGAAAAGGTTCTTTCTGAGATAGTCGATTTTAGAAAAATTTTTACAAACATCGAAACGAAGATAAAATTGAAAGAAATTTTGTAAAAATTTCACTAGATAATTGTAAATTTTTCTTTTTTGAATTATCGATTCCAAACCGCATTAATTAAAAATTATTGATAGTTTGAGTAATTTAAGACACGATTCTTAATGTTTAATTTAATGAATGGAAAAAAAAAAACACTAAAATTCCGTTGATAATAAAATGTAAAAATAAAAAGTATAATTTCTCTTTTATGATGAAAGCTTAAGCAAATGAACTTTAACTATCCGCTATAATGATTGATCGAGTTTAAACAGGATTAGAATTACAATCATCATCTAAAACACATTAAATTAATTATTCTAAAATGATTAATGAAAAATCATCTAAAAATAAAGTCTAAAATTAGTATTTTATATATTCATAAGGTATTTTTTTTATATATGTATAAAAATATAAATTATATGATTTTAAACTATCTAAATTAATAGCGAATTGACAGGAGAGAATGATAAATTTGCTTTTATGCAATTTATTCAGATCATAACGAATGATTTCTTGATTAAAATACTGTACATGATGAGTACTTTATATAGAAATTTAATACAGTAGTCAAACCAAAAAAAAAAAAAAAAAAGTATTACAAGATTTTTACTTTATTAACTAAACAGGCTATTAAGAAGACAAAATATATATACATGAAAACATTAAGGAGGGATTAAAAAAATTTTTTTTAATACAAAAATAAAGATAACATCAACGTGCATTTTTAGATAATACTAAATCAATTTTCTTGAACTTCTTAATCATCTCCTTTTTATTCTGTAAAAGAAGATTAAATTTTGTATACTTTTTTTTTTTTTTTTCCTTTCTTCCAACCCATTTCTTCGAATTTCTGACGATCTTCTCAATTTTTTTCTTCTCCCCTTCTTTCTTCTTCATTCCAATTAATCTTTGCCAGTTCCATCTTGCATACATAATGCTAAAGGTAATTTACAGTCTCTTAGAAGAATTTTCTTCCAAAGAACATTGAATATTTTTACCAGATATGCCAATTCTTATATTAAAATTGCAACATCTGCCAATAAAAGTAATTACTCCTCTCGAAGAAGTCTCAATATCTTCAGCAGCTATGCGTACATTAATGGAACTTCTTTTTTTTTTCTTCTTCTACGTATTGCAGTTGTCTTTTTTTTTTTTTTTTTTTCTTTCATACGATCTCGCAGAAATTTATTCAGTAGTCGAGTAAGTAAAGAAAGATTAAAAACCTCCCATGGATGAATATCTCTGAAGGTTATTTTAATAATATAAGCTTACATTATTATGCTGCATTAATATGAATTATATGCACCATGCAATCTTGTTGAATAACATTATACTTTTATGAGTGTCACAAAAAAAATCTTTATTCATGTCTACGTTATTTCTTTGCAGTCTAAGATGGATGTCTTTCAGCAGCAATTCGATGCAAAGTAGAAAAAGTTAAGAGGTTTTAATTGCAGAATGAAAATGGCTAATAATTGCAATTTAATTCTATGAAAAATATGCGAAATTTTAGAATTATTTTTCCTCGATTTAGATAACATTCGATAACAGTTTAAACTGATATCATCAACCAATAGCACGTATATCTATATTACAGTAGAAGATTAATGATACTGCTCTTTTATTTCCGCAGACTTTGGTCAACCATTAATATGAAATTCATCCACTGTTTAATAATTTTCCTACTATTATTATTATTTTTTTTTTTTTTTTGTGCATTATATAGCGCACAAATCCGTTAATACGAGAAAGAAACGTTTATATATTTATATATTCATAAGAGTAATGAACTATACCGTACGTTTTTATTACCTCGTCTTTATGATTAATGAAAAACAAAGATGATGGTCAAGATACCTTGTCATTTTCTCGTATCGCAACCTTTAAGAGGGACAACAAAAAGAAAGAAAAAAAAAAAAAAAGAATAAAATTCAGTCTTACAATCGTTTTTGGGATTTATGGTTGATTGGACAGTTCCATCTCTACTAGACCCACTCCATTCATTCTTCATCCTTTGTTTTCCGTCGCCTAAACTCTTTTCTTCTGCCTTATGAGTTTGGATTTATCATGGTAAGTTCTTTCCTATATTGACTTTTCTACTTCTTTTATCAAGTTCAGGCTACAAAAATTTTTCAATTTCTGGGCTTAACTTCAGAAATTCTAAAGCATTTTTTTATGCAATTTTCTTCGATGTTTATTCAAGGTTTCGCATAAAGGACATCAAGGTGAAGACATAATTATTTTAAATTTCTTTATGCATCGTTCTTTTATGCCGTTTGGCATCTAAAGCAATAAATATTTTAACATCCCGTCTGATTAATTTTTAATAGTCCAAAATAATTACTATATTCATAGACTCTTAAATAATTTAATGTCTAAATATAAATATATATATATATGTAGTTAAACAATTTAACTGTTTAAACTACTTAAACTTTAAATTATTCAGTTCGGTGCCATGTAAATACTAACATGCATTCAACATAGCAAACAAGATTAACTCACAACAATATAATTAAACGTTATTATAATTATTTAGAAACAAAATTATATTTGTGATATATTAAAAATAATATTTTGTTTCAATTAAGCTTACCAAACAGAAGAAATTCGAAATTCTGCAAGTGGTTTAAAAAATCAGAAAGGACGTTGGTTATATTTTTATAAATATTAAAGCAACTAGATTTTAATTGCTAATTAATTATCCTTAATTAAAATCCTTTATTTAATACCAGCTTTAATTATATTTTAATTGCAAGAGTGGAATAGTATAATAAATTTGCAAAGTGTTTCGTTTTGAAGCCACAAAAATTTTTACGATTTATATAATTTAACAAGAGGAAAAAAATGCAGTATATATATATATATTTAATAATTTTTTTCGGAAACTTTGCTACAAAATATATTTTTTTCTGTAATTTAATTATTTAATTATTTAATTTAAGGATATAAAAGTAGATTACAAAAACATTTTGCGGAAATTTATGATTCCTGTTTTTTTTTTCATCTTACAATGAATTTTTATTAATTGTAGCATGTTTTCATTTTTTAAAAACCTAGTTAATAGATTAACGAAGAGAAAAAAAATCCTCAAAACATTCTAAAATGTGCATTTTATGATCAAATTATCTCTTTTTTTTTTTTTTTTTCTCTTCATTTTTTTTGAATTTTATATTTCCCTTTGGATCTATTAGCAGAAAATTTCTTTGATTATTCACCACTACAAAGCACGTAAAATATTCCCGTTCACTATGAATGTTACAACTATCTACTTTGATTGCAACTGTTCATCTATAGAATGCATTTTCTTCCAGATCTTAGATTGGGATCTGCAACAATGTCCCCGTTATTCTAAGTTATTGCTTTATATGTGCAATGAAGTATCTGATTAAAATCTACTGTTTCTTAGACCGAAGGGTGTTTTTTTTTTTCTTTTTTTTATTCTTTTCTTTCTTTCTTTCATCTCTATTTTATTTTCAGATTAATAAATAATAAGAATCGATACGAAGTTTGAAGTATCCATTAATTTTATAGAGGTTTCTGTATTTTTTTTCCCCCTAAAGAAATTTTTTTTCGAACAGAATAGAATTGGATGAGAATTAAATTTTAACGATTAAAACAGATTAAAGATAAACTTTAATGGAATAAAATGCAATTATTTGTCGTTTCTCCTTTTAGCATTGTGTTACTATCAATCTCGTGGAAAAAAAAAATTAATAAAAATAAAACTATAATAATGATTTTCGCAGTGGAAAATCGCATTAAAAGTGATATTTTTTCACTCAATCTTATCTAGAGTCTCTTTACTTGAAGCAACATATCATTAAAGGAGAAGTGATAACGAACTGTTAATAAAAAAAAATAATAATAATAAAAAACCGACTAAAGATTTCGAAAATTAGCTAGAAAACACTCTTTTAAAGAGAATTATAACAGATTTAATTGCATTTCTTTAATTCTAACAATTAAGTATAAATATACTTAACGTGATTTTCTTGAGGACTGGCTAATTTTCTCAATAAAAAACAGAAAAAAATTGTTTCTTTGATACAGTTATCATAGAAATGTTTGTTATAAAAATGTCGAAGTGTATTAAATTCATAAATTTGCATTATTAACTGAATTTGCAAACCGATATAATTATTTAAAGAAAAAAAAATATTCAAATATATTGCATGTAGATTGGTTGCTATATATATATATATTATTTGTTTTTGCCAAAATTACATTCAAGCTATATTTAACATTTTAACCATATTTATCATTTAACAGCAATTTCCTTCAATTCTGCTTCAGGATTTATCACCTCTCAAACACGCTTCGGGCTGATGAATGAAATATAAAAGTAATTCGTAACAAATAGTTGCTTCGAAAGGAAGTTTTAAGAGAGAGAGAATAACTAAGAAAGAAAATCAAGTTGTGCAATGGATTTTTGGATTTCTTTCAAAGAGCAGGAAATGTGCAGATGTGAAATTCTGTCCATCTAGCTCTAATGTCTACCGGAAAGGTTGCGATAATCACCACAGCTTCCTTTTCCTACACAAGAGATTTACTGTCTTTAGTATTCTTTTCTCTCTGATGAAGAACAAAACAAATCTCATCAGGACATTGCTGTCTTCATTCAGGATAAAATCGTTACTTAGCAACTAGTCCATCTGGTTTGTTCTCCTGACTTTTGTAAAGTTTAAATGAAACTTACTATCAAGAGACTACACAATTCTTTATCGTGAAATGAAGTTTCTTAAAATTACCTAATGGAAATACAAAGGTATTAACTTTGCAATTTACAGCTACAGGTACCAGGTTCGAATTTTCCAAATTAAATTGAGTAAATCTCAGTAAATTCTGATTAATTCCCAATTTTATTTTGTACAAGAAAATGTTAGTAAAAGTTTATTAATCGCATTCATTTTCATTAGAATTAGTAAATTTTTAAATAAAAAAAAAAACAGTTAAAATATTTTGTTCTTTCGATTATTATAATTATGCAAAATGATAATGAACATTAAAAATTATAATAAAAATTTGCAATCTGAAAACTAACTACATCAGAAGTTATAACTCAAAAAATGCAAATAATTTTCTTAGAATTTTCAGAAAATTTAGATAAATAAATAAATTTTAATAATTTTCATGAAACTATTTAATCTCACTTATTCGAGATGAGTTTCTTGAAAATTCAAGAAACTCATCTCGAATAAGTGAAATTTAATAGTTTGCTAGTATAGTTAGTTTTCTGTTTGGATTTTCAGGAATTTCATGAAAATTATTAAAATTTTAAATTTTACTTTTTATTTATTCGTTCCATCCACGTGTTTCCTTTAATACTAATAAAAAAAAAATTGACAAAGAAAAATTAATTTAAAGACAAGAGAGACTTAAGAAAGTTTTTTTGATGTGCAAATTATTCAATCATATTTATTCGACGATTACTAGGAGGATGTAATTGAGACAGAGCACAACAAATGTCTTGTTATATTGCTGCATTCCTCGACAGAGCTCCAATGTTGTACACTTTTGCAGCAATGTCATGGAATGGCAGCGGAGAAAGCTTTATAGGGAGAGTTTATCAGACGGGAAGACAAGTTTAGGACGACAAAACTTTAGCCATCGATCCATATCCAATACCCTGGTTACTGCGATAGATCTACGGTATTGTAGAGGTGAGGACAACAAGTGCAGAATGGAGAAAGGGAGAAAAAAAGCACACTATCTTCCAAGTCAGGAAACTGTGGTATAGATTGGTGAAGTGTTGTTGTTCTTGGATGTTGCCTTCTCATTGCACCTTTTTTTATTACTCTCCGTTCTTTTGTTGGTTTATATAGTATATAAATCCTTATGTTATTTCTTTTTAATTTCAACAAATATTTTTTTTAAATAATCTTTAATTTTTACAGATTATTTTTAAAATTTATAGAGAAAAACACATTAAATCTTTGTTTATCCTCATTTTATGCGACTTGATTTTACTTTAATTACCATTAAATTTATATGCTAATACATTTATCTATTGATCGCTTCAAGTCTTCATATTGAAAATGCTTATTTAACTCATAAATTTTATGCGTGCACGTAAAATATGCGAATTTTTCTCGCATTAAAAATTCCTAGATTTATTTTTGTAAGCAGATTTATGTCAAAAATAAACATGCGTG
>WUQG02196200.1:0-22065 GCA_011317285.2 Androctonus mauritanicus
ACAATACAAGTAACGAAGTTTTTTATTATTTTTCTATGTTTATAATCGAAGAAAAGTAAACTGCTTGATGCATAGGCGTAGTCAAAGCGCGGTGCAGCGCATACCCCCACCAAACTCTTCCCGTAGCCCTGGGGGTACGCGTACCACACTTTGGGAAACACTGACTTACGTCATGTAACAATGACATCATATATATGTCGTCGTCTATTGAGAAGTTCATAAGATTTCACTTGATACTTAGGCTAATTTTCGATAATTATAGATAGGTCAAAAATAAAAAGAAAATAATGTGCATATTTACATAAAATTATTTATCGATTGACATAATCTCTTTCCCAGCCAACAATGAAACGTCGACCAGAAGATTTACATCCTGCCATCTATCAGGAATCTTTGAAACTTCATCCTTAGTTGATTTTTCGACAATTACAGGAAAATCAAAAGTACATTTTAAAAATAAAAACTATTAAGCACAACTACACAAAATCTTGCATCGATTAACTCTAGAACTATCTTCTTAGGCTAAAAAATAAAAAAAGTTTAAGAGCGTCTTTATAATTACAGTATATGATGAACAACTGAAATCTTATATTATAATGAGATAAGAAAAACAGCGAAAAGGTCAATTTCATCTGCAAAATTTTATAGAAATGCCATCTTTATAATAGATTAAAATATTAATTATGTATATAATGTATAGATAATGATTCAGATAATACTTTAACAGCTAATGCCAAATAATAGTTTACTAACCTATAAGCTTCTTTTATTTGAATAAAAGAAACTTATAAGTTGAGATATTGAACAGAGGCGGATTTAACGGCGTGCGCACGCCCGGGGCCCCAACTTCTGGGGGCCCGTAAAATCCCAACTTTACACATTTTTCTAATACAATTATAATTACGTACAAGTTTTCAGTCAACAGGAAAACCCAAAGAAATTTTTTTTCCACAATGTACTCTATGTAATTATGCCATCATTTAATAGCAGAACTGAACAGGGGCGGAAAAATCTATGAAAATGTTATAAGTAATTTTAGAGTTTTTTTTTGGTATTTATATTGTATTCAGCAGGAAAAAATGCGTCAATGACTTAATAGAAATGATATTGATTCAAATAGTTTTAAAGATGAGTTGGAACAGTTTTTAAACTTCTTAGATGAAGAAGACAAGCAATCATTTAATAATATGGACAAAAAAGCATTAGATATAAAAGCAACTTTTCCAAATGTGGAAATTACTTTAAAATTTTGTTAATCATGCCAATTTCAAACGCATCGGGGAACGCTCATTTTCTTGTATGAAAAGAGTAAAAAACTACTTTAGAAATTCAGAAGATTAAACAACATGGCTATTTTATTTATATAGAGCGATTTACTTAAAAAGTATTGATGGTGAAGAGATAATTGGTAAGTTTGCAAAATTAAAAGCTAGAAAAATATATAAATAAATATTTTCATGTTTTAATTTCAAGTAAAATTCTATACATTTATATTATATTAAAATCTTGTTGGAATAAAATATAAATAATACATAATATGTTTTATTTATTTAAACATATGGTCAATATGTATTTTTATTGTCTTGATTCTCTTTTTTTTTAAGAGGCCCAATATTTTTTTTACGCCCGGGCCCTCAACCGGTCTTAATCCACCTCTGATATTGAGGTAACATTAATATTATACAGTATATGTATACATATTTTATATAATATTACCAGAAATAATTATACAGTGGTACCTTGACTTACGAACCGCTCTACATACGAAGTTTTCGAGATACGAACCATGATGCTAAAAAATATTACATTTACAGAATATTTTAATATAAGTTTCCTATAATAATATCTCAATTATTTTTTGAAATACGCATATATAACTGTTAATGTGATAAAAACCGCTTATCTTGATAATATTAAAGATAATAATTACTAGTTATATCGAATTCTTTGTTAACTAATTTTTAACTCGCCACGCGAGTTAACAAAGAATCCGACATAACTAGTAATTAGAAAGTAATTACAATTCTTTTTGTATCTTTTAGGCTTACAGTTAGTAATAACTAGTAATAGCAATTAGAATTCTTTTTGTCTCTTAGAATTCTTTTTGTCTCTAACTCGAGATATGGTTACAGACTAAAAGACAAAAAGAAACAACTGATGACAACAAATCAAAAACCGAACTACAAAAGTAGTCACAAGAAAATTGATTATTTTATTTAATGAAAGATGAATTTTATACAAATCGTGTAAAACCAAAGATTTCAAAAATAACAATTGTACATAAATGCATATACAGTATTTTATTGTTTTCAAAATTTCTAAATCTTGGAACGAATTAATTGATTTCCCATAAGGTAAAATGAAAAATTGGGTTTTAAGATACGAACTTTTCGAGTTACGAACCAGAGCCAGAAACGAATTAAGTTCGTAAATCGAGGTACCACTATATTTAATTTATTAATATATCTATGAAATTTCACAGAGATCCTATACTCCGATACATTACTAATCGTTTCAACTATTTAAAATAATATAGCAAAAGAAACAAAAATTTGAACAGATCGTGCGATCTATTATTCTGTTGAAATATAACATGATTCGCTATTATACTAAAAAGTTTTTAAATTATTTCTTATAAACGTGTAATTACGTGGCATTAATGAATAGTAATAAAATATTTTTTAAATAATAGTTTCTAACAGGTCCTTCAACTTTATATCAAGTTAAGCGGCCTACAAGAATGTTTTCTAAAAATACATTATTACATGTAGTGAGGTCAGACTATTGGAAACCAGTAGCACTAACGATTATAAAATCATTTTATACTTTAAAACTTTTAAGAGTAAGTCTACCTAATTTCTTTCTAACACAGAGATTTCAGCCACATTTTTTCATTGGAGGAAAAAATATGGCTGAAATCTCTAATTTGTGGCCGTTCATCCAACTTGACATATACTCTGTAATAAACTATAGCGACGCAGTTCCCTAGTGATGATTCCCAGAGAAACAAACTTTTTCTGTAAACTTCAGCATAGTTCCGATTTTCCTTTTTTTTAAAAATCGCGATATTTCAGAGTTATTGAAATTTTTACTTATCATATTTGTTACTAATTAAACATAAAAATTTTAATTTTCAGCGTTTTATAATTTGTAATAATTATTATATTATTGAAATACAAAATAAACGATGTTTAAACAGTATTTTTATTTATATAAAGTTTGAAGAAATTTTAAGTCTAAGCAATTCACATATTTTTACGTTTAATATAATTTCTAATTTGCATGTGGAATTTTAATTTGTGCTATTAAATGAATCCTTTTTTCTCTGCATTCCCATCCAATTCAAATTGGATGGGGATGCGGGGAAAAAAGGCCCGCACCTCTTGTTAAATTTGTTTACTGCTGTATTTGTAAAAATCCTGGAGCATTAAGTAATTATCGGCTGGTGTTTATGACTTTGAAGATACCGAATGATATATACTTCCATAAATTCATTCTAGGTAAAATATAATCGTGAGTTCCGTAAATATACAGGATATTTACTATAACGTTAACCCGCCATTTTCTCCAAAACGGTTTGCGTTAGCCGAAATACTTAATAGATGTCAATCTTATCAGTGACTTTTTAACGCATGGGCGAAACCCGCGGCCGCCGGGAACCTCGGGTTTAAGGGGCCTCATATGAATCATTATTATTATTATTATATATTATTATTATAGTACAGTATTATTCCATGTTTTCCGATTTTTTTTATTTAAGGGACCCAGTTATTACTTTCGCCGAGGGCCTATAGAACTCTTGGTTCATCATTGAATTCTATTTTACCTATTATATCTAAACTTTTCGAATAAATATTTTTTTTTTTGGCATTGAAATGCATTTTACAACGTCATTTTTTTACTATCTTTCTAATAATTATACCTAAGCAAAAATATCTCAATGTTAAAATCATCATTAGTGCTTGCAAATGACGATTTTCAAGCATTAATTACAAATTTGAATAAAAATTCAAATACAAGTGACCATATCAAGTATTCTTCTTCTTCCCTGTTTATATGGATAGCCCACCTGCCTTGTATACCAAGTCAATTTTGAAGTAGTTTATAAACCATGCATTTTATAAACTGTCCGGATTCGTTATCAGTATTTTATTGTGAAATTTAACCTTTTTTCGATGAGGAGAATAGAACGGAATCTATGGAAAAAATATTAGCAAAGGGAATAGTTATTTGAAATCACTTTGTTCACGAAAGCAGAAAAAAATGAATACTGTACAGTACATATATTCTGTGGCGCTGAGAAGGGGGGAAGAGAAGACAAATTCCCTGGGTCCGTAGAAGATTGAAGGGCCCAGGCCGCTTCCTAACAATAAGAATTTTTTGTATTTTTTTTTTTTTTAATTAAGTAACTGCGCATTACAAGATATATAGAATTAAAATTGTATTATAAAAATCTAAGGGAAAAAATCTTTGTATTCTAAACAGTTAAAATAAGAATTAATTATGATAATTAGACATAAGCATTTCATTTAAACAGAAAAGAAACTGACAGACCGACAGGGACCACAACATATTTTTTAAAGGAATGAGATGTATACAGTAGAATACGTTTATAGCGAAACGATTAAGACCGGAAAATTTTGAACAACCTATGTGTAAAATAGGTTGTTCAAAATATATATTATATGTATGGTTTTTGAGATCTTACAGAGGAGAAAAAATATATATTTATACATAGGGGCCCCAAAGCTTAGTTCGTAGCGGGGCCCGGGATTTCTCTCAGCGCCACTGCATATAATCAAGTTTTTATAAAAATGGCTTAATTTTCATATAAATATGAATATTTTAGTATGTTTTATTTTATTTTCAAACAAAATATTTAAAAATATATGCTTCTTTGTGACTTTTTGTTTATGTTCTAATAAAATAGACATGTATTATATAATTTATTGAAAGTATGCCTCACCCTTTTTAATGTGATGCCCAATAAGAATGGCTACAACCAATTAGTTCAACGAAACAAATGCGTTAGATAGACCAAGAACTATATGATCTTTTTGAACTGTGATCCACACCATTTTTAATAATCAGGTATTGCTCTACTGAGTATGATGAACAATGAAATGAGTCTCCACCCGATTCGGGTAATGATTCCGTTTGACATTTTTGATAGGCAAGGTCGAAAGCAGATGACGTCAAAGGGTGATACCAAGTAAAATTTGTCATCAGTTATGCAGACTTTAGGAGAATCTTGAACTTGGCGGATGTTTTCCGCTCAGGTACTGTTTCCATTTACTTTTATTTTTCCTTTTACCCATGTAAGTTATTAATGAAAGTTATATTTCTTTTTTAGGAAGTATGTTTCTTTTTATTTTCATAATTTTATTGACGGTTGGCGCTAATGCGGAAGAAACCATAAAAATCTCTAAAAATTCGGAAATGAAAGAAAAGAGCAGTAATAAGTCTGAAATTAGAGTATTTCAAAATTTATTCAATAACAATATGTTTAATCCAGGAAGTATGAGCAGTATGGCAATTATGGGTTTAGCAGGAGTATTCGCTCTTACACAGGTTATACCATTACTGATGGCAGTTTTTGGACTGGCCCTTAGACCTGATATTCTCAATTTAAGGAGGTAAGAATGTTTAAAAAGCGTATTTGCAAAAGTTTGGATTTTTACTTAAAATGTTTCGTTTCAGGTCACTTGAAGACTTTCCATGGACAAATGATTGGATCAAGAGCTATGGAGTCACCGACTCAGATATAACGCGACCAGAAAAATTAATGTCGCGCCTGTTTGACCGTCTTGGGGTCACGGATTTGGAGTGCAGGAAGTTGATAATATGTGAAGTGCAAAGACATCCAGTTACAAAATTTGGGGAAATTGGGAAAGCCATGACAAGATTATACGGGTAAGCTTATAAAAGCAATCAATATAAACTTGTAAATTGCAATTTTTGGGGCTTTTCTTAAAACAATAATAGATAGATCATGTAAAGTTTCATAAATTTTTCATTCAAGAATTGAATCATTCATTACTCATAATTTTATGCTGAAAAGAAAATTGGAAAAAATTTATTTCCGTTAATTTATAATTTAGTTAACTTAATATTTTTTATTTTCATTATTACGCATATTTTAACAAGTGTTTGATTTATTGATTGATTATAGGCACCTTTCTATATCGGACGTTGATGCTTTCTCCTACAAGCAATTTCATGAAGCATGGAAGCATGGAAATAAGCAGGAAAATTGTTTACAGATTTATAATCGTTGTAAAATTCCTAGTACAATCTTCAAGAAAAACGGATGATATTTGAAAAAATAGCTAATCGGTTAAAAAGATAGTTCGTATAGGATTAAATGGAATAATCTACTTACAATACATAGAGTTATGATACAGAAAAGCTTATATTTTTGTACATTTATTATGAATTAAATTTGTAAAATATAAAAAATAAATTCCTATGTTTAATTTAAATAAATATCATAAAGGTATTTAATTCAAAAATAAAATAATAAATTATATTTAAAATTTTAAAAATAAATTAAGTTTAGTAATTATAAAAAAACTTCTAAATTTAAGTAGTTTGCGGTGATGGTACAATAATATTATCAGTTTTGTTTCTAATAAAAAAGAAAACTGATTTTGGACACTGTCCATAGAGTTTAGAACAATCTTGTTTGGCCATACCGCTGCGTGCTGCTTCTCTATATTGTAGAAACATGCTTGGAGGTAATATTATAGTCGGCGATAATCCAATACTTTCATCCATTCTGTAAATATAAGTTTAATATAAAATATTAATGGTTAATGTGGTAAATATTAATATAAAATATCTGGTTATTAGAGAAAATCTTAAAAATGACTCACTTTATTAATTGCACTATTTTATCCATGGGATCGCCTCTGAAAGTGTATTGATGCACTTCGCACACTGCACGAAGTTTGCATTCTGGTTCTTTGATTTCATATTCTCTAAACACTTGATCCAGATTTTTTAACATGTCGAAAGTATCTTGAATGGCAAAAGTACGCCGTCCTGGGGAATGATAAACTCCTTCCTTATTTTCTCCAAAGGTGGGTCTAAATGGCGGAGGTCTCAAAGGACGAAACATGGGCATTAGTACCAGGCTACCTAAACCTAGCATAGCTAAGAGAGGTAAACCCATGGAACCCATATACATTAGATCACGCATAACTTTTAAAGTATTTGCGAGTTGACGAATAGAAGATAGCATGACTTCATTATTTTGTTTCGGTGATTTTGCAGTACTATACGTAAATCTTAGGATCAATATTACGATGGTAAAATATTTAATTTTAGTGATCATATCTGAAATTAAAATGAAAATTTATTTCATATTTATGCAATGCAAATTTTTCAATTATTATATAGAAGCATTATCAATATTTTTGTAATTGTCTGAATGAAGAGAAATCAAACTTAAAACAATTAAATGATTTCAATAAAATTAATTTAAATAATTCAGTAAAATGTAGAAAATATTAAATATTTAAAAAATATTTTTGATTACAAGAACATAGATGTATCATTCACGCTTATATGACCACTATTCATACATGTGATATAATTTTCAAGAATGATGAGTATTTTTATTGCAAATTATCAGTTCCAAATGTATAGTACAGTGATATTAAAATATGGATTTTTTTATATTAAACATTTTATCAATATTAACAGAATAATTGAGAATTTTATCGATATTTTTATGGTGTTTCTAATCGTGCTTATTAAACCGTAACTAATTCAATAAAATTCTTAAACTTTAACTTCAAATCCATAAATAATAATAAAAAACATTTATTGTTGTAAAATAAATTTAATAATAATGATACGAACAACAAAGTAGACATAAGCCTGTGGATAAAAAGAAGATACTCACTAGCTCTAAGAGTGACGAATATCAGTTCTTATCTAGGCACTTGCTAAGATAAATATGAAGCACTTACACATCCAACCGATATTTTTAGTCAACAATTTTATGCACGGTTACACAACCTCCAATTAAAATAGAGTGCACTAATTCATTTGCCCCGACCTAAACATTTTTAGCATATCCATAATTTAAGGAAGCGATTAAGGCTTGAAAAGCCATATTCATTTCACATCTCTTTTATAATTAGTAAACATCCCGAGAAATTCTTTTCAATATTATCGTTTAAGAAATAATTTAACATACAAGATTCGAATATTTAATTAGTAAGTCATTTTATTTTCGATATTATAAATACAAAATAAAATTCACCTATTAATATTAATAAAAATACACAGTATTTAAGAAACAAAGATATTGCAACACATTTTGAGCAAACTTTCATCTTTGAGTTTTTAATAAATAAATATAAATAAATAAATAAATATGGATAAAAAGAAAACTTTTCAAAGCCATTCATGTCGACATCAAAACCTGAGAGCAACTGATGTATTTTAGAAAAATTACAGATGTATAGAATTTTACGCTCCACATCTCCATCAAAATCTTCTAACAATGTTGATTATCCTAATGCTGTTTTAGATTTAAATTTCAGGATTTTGATTGGATTTAGAGCACAATTGAGGAGCTTTATAAATGCTCTTTATTCAACGGATAATTTTCATCTCTCGATCTTGCCGATTGTGTATCATCTCTCACACATCGGAAGTAAATAACTGAACAGTCTTTGTGAGTCAGACCGTGTTGTGCAGCCTTTAAAAAATCTTTTAATGTTGTTTTGGTACTGGAAGAAAACGAAGATTTATCCAGTCGCGATTCTGCTCTGTTGGGAGGAAAAAAAATAATTTTTAATTTTATTTTATTAAAATTCATTTATTAAATTAATATATATGTAAGGATACGTTTCATTCAACAAACGTGTTCTTTTTCATTAAAAGTTCTTGAATTAGAAATGTACACAAAGGCATTGAATCATTTAAATTTAAATGTTATTATAATACAGTACAATCGAACAATAACTCAATCTTGAAATTAATGACACTATAATAGTATCTTACATCCGTATTGCTTAACCTCAGGCAATAAGTTCAGGTCATAAAAAAAGCAGTGGAATATTTGTGTTGGAAGCCTTCAGGCCTATTTTATAAATATTTTTTAAAATATTTTTTACTCGACTATTTTAACTACTTACCCAAATATTCGTAGAAATTTGTCGGCGATGTTGCCCATTTTAATAGATATGCTACGGCGATAAATTTCACAAACTAGCAATCGTTGGCATTCGGGATTATCCATTTGATATTTTTTGTAAGTATCCTTAACCTTGTTTATAATCTTAGAAATATCCCAAGGTAGAGCTTCGGTTGATCTTCGAAAGAAAAAACTTCCTCCTGTAGTGGCAGCGCTTCCAGCAGCACTCGTGGCTCCTGATGCCGCTGCACTACCTGCAGCCGATACAGAACCCACCGAAGATGAACCAGCACCTAGAAGACTGGCTAGAGGCCTACTACTTAGCGGTCTGCCACCCAAAGGTCGGCCGCCTAGACCTGGAAGCTGAAATAATCCACCTCCTCCTCCGCTTCCTGGTCTTGGGATATTCTGGATGAGTTGAGTAAGTCTGGGAATGACGTTGCCCATAACAGAAATCGGAAGACTTAATAGTCCCAAGAGTGAAAGTATAGGTCTTAGTCCTGCCGGCATTGGTAATCCTGGTAGTCCACGTCTAGGAGTTCTGCTGGCTAAGCTGGTCTTATGTAATGACTCTGAACTTTCAATAGCAACACAAAGTGATATCCAAAGCAATAAAATAAGCAATTTCATTTTTAAATATATCTGTAAATTAAAAAGAAAAATTATAATTTAAAAACTAATTTGCGCAATAATCATAATAAACTAATTTGAAAAATTTCAAGTTTGATGTAAAGAAATTAATGATAATAAAAAATAATTTTTGATAACACAATGTATAAATGTCCTTATTTGGCTACATTAGTTCTGCATTCATGCATTATCTCATTGATAATCTATCCCTACATGTAATTAGATCTACTAAAAATGCTTACTTTATAAAATGGATAGTTTATTTTTCTCAAGTTGTTAGACTTAAATTCTCTATTATATCTATTAAATCTTTCAGAGGAAAAAAATAAAAAATAAATGATACTAACTGGAATAAAAGTATACTTACTCTGGATTGAACGAAAAAGTATCAATTCCTATTTAAAGTAAATCGAGAATCGGGAATTTGAGCAATGTTTAACATCTAAGGAGCTTCGGGAGACTATTCAATCGTTATGATAACGAAATGGCCCACCTTCGGAGATCTGTTCTATTCATTGGCTGATCACATCGACCGGAAGAGACTTGAACTGGCCTTCCTTACCCGGACCTGTTTTTGTGGGTCAGTCAGCCAGGCTTCTGAAGGTCGCAGAGATTTTGAAGCATGACGTGTTTTTTGTCCATTTTAGTTATTTCCGGGGTTGCTAAAGTGAAATCACTGTTAATGAAATCTACTAAATTCATCTCATCTGCATCAGAGTATGAAATAATAGATATTTTCGGTATTAGCGCAAGTCTTCCGTTACTTTAAGAAACAAGAATCACCTTTCTCTTTTAATTTAATTAACTGCTATTAAAAAAGATGTTGATGATTAAAATGTTTCTAAAAGTATTCAGAAACGCAATAACCTGGAGATAATTATTTGTTGAAGAAATATTTTTTAAACACGAAGTTTGAATTTAAGAAAAACATAAACTGGTTACGCTTAATTTGAATGCTATTCTTAAGGTTATTTATTAAACTTGACGATAGCCTAAGGTTTTTTGGGAAAGTTAGATGAAAATGATATAATGTGTCATGTAATCCGAAACATTAATCTTTTCTGAACTAAAATTAAACATAAATGTTAACATGAAAGTTTAAATAATGCTTTTTTTTATATTTCTATACGGCAAATCAAACAATTTCAATAGAATTAAAAAAAAATTCAAATGGTTGCCTTTGTGTACCTCTCAGAACCGGATTAAGAGGAATTTAAAAGGATTCAGCCCTGACCTTTACCTACTATAATAATCATAACATATGACCTAAATCTTAATTAAACTGGTATACTTTAAATTGATTCCTCTCTTGATACTTAACCCATTTTATTCAGCTATTTTGATCTGCTACTGTATAATCAGAGACATTTAAAACAATTATCCCTCAAAAACTCAACACTGCACTAAACACATTAACATATTAAAAATTTTGCATAATTTGCTTGCTTTCGTTATTATATTTATTTTAAATAAATTTTTATGTTTAGCTTAGCTTAAAAAAAGAAATAAAATGATTAAAATTTCTACCCAAAAATATTATTATAATTGATAAAATTGTCTGGATTTGGAGCATTATAAAACTTTTAAGATATATTTAGTTAAATTTTATACTTTATTTTAATTCTATTTTTTAATAGATAAAATTAAAAAATAAAAATGTGATGATTAAGAAAAGAAATTAAAGAGCAAAATATTTAAATAATTTTTAAAAACTTTATTTATTTAATGAAATATGATCTATTTTAGATAATGAAATGATATAAATATGTCTCGGTACAGTTAAAATAAATATTAAAGATTTTTATAAATTATTGTTTTGGATGTCTTCTTTATTACTAACCACATTAAATGTAAACATGGAATGTTAATAAATTAGAACACAAAACCAAACACAGAAGCATCCAAAACATACAGTTCAAATATCTAAAATACACAGATTTGTCTAATATTACCATCCATCCATCTTATTAATTGCTTGTTGCAAGATTACTATCCATTTTTGCAAATATTCGTTAGACCTCATAGATCTACGTTCGGGATAAGGAATAAAAGATCTACTTTCCATCAATAGAGGAAACATCAGCATCGATAACGCTAGCATCGACATTATAATCCCGGCAGGAACTGCCATAAGCAGATAATTCATTACAACCATCTGATGAGGATAAGGTAAGGATGCCAAAACTGGATAGCCTCTTTCTTCTTTCTTATCTTCTTCTTTCGAACCATTGCATTGCGCGTAGAGAAAACAAAGTAAGATCTAGAAGAATAAACAAACAAGTTGGGATTCTAAGAAAATGAGAGCTAAGATATGGATAAACTTACCAGTAGAGATGCGAGCTTCATGTTTGATAGAGGATGGAACATAAAATGTTTATGTCGCTTTTATTATGGAAAGGTCAAGTTTAACATCTATTGAATGTCATCGAAGCAGACCGAAGGAGTTAATCGACAGTAAATGGCTTCGATGTGTTTCTCTGAGTCATTGTATACGAATAATAGGATATGAGAATAAAAAACCAGATGTTTCGCTCATTTAATACAGTAGATCCTTTCTCCTTATTGTACTTATAAAACTTCCTTGCTTATCGTAGCAAAACATCTAAAAGTTAAAAATGTTTTATTTACTTATTTTTCTTTTGTGACCAGATGAAGACGGAATGTAAATCCGTTTGAGTCGCAGCGATTCTGAACAAAACATATTTATTCTTTTTATTAAACCGGATTTCACTAATCCGCATGAAAGTAGAAAATTAGTTTCGATTAACAGCAGTTTAGAATATAGTATTCTGATTTTTTATTTTAATTTAAAATAATTTAAAACAGAAAAATATCTACTAATACCTACTTATAAAAGTATTATTTTGCATCTTCCTTAGATTTTATAAATGGAATATTGAATTGAAAAATTTTTTAATCGATTAAATAAAACATTTTATCTGGTCTTGATTATTAATATAATTGGATTATTAATTTTTTATTGATAATCATAATGTATTCTTTTAATAATCGAATATAACTATGGAAATGAAATTGAAAAAAATGTGTTTTGATTAAAATATTTGAGGAAAAATGCATTTTTTTATTTAATACCTTATTATTCAATTTTAAATATTTATTCTATTTGTAGAATGTCTCATTTTACATTTATTCATCCAAAAATTTTTTAAACTTTAATAATGATTTTTCTACCAGATAAATTAAATCCAAGTCGTCATCTGTACTCCGTTTCTTTCTTCCAGAAGCAGCCATAGCACCTCCTGAACCGTTCATCATACCCATGCATAGAGCAGTCATGAAAGGTATTGCGAACATCCCAGCTCCAAGAATCATCATAAGAGGCATCAATATGTATGTATCCAAGGGATCTGGAGGATATGTTCGGTGATGATCGTGAAAAATCAATTCTCTCCTTTCACGTTTCGCTATTGCTACTGATATGAACAGCATTAACAATATGAAGAAAATTTTGAGCCAAAACATCTGAAATACAGATTCATTTTTAAATATCTATTATATTTTTTCCAGAAAGATAATAGTTAATAGTTATTTAAAAAATTGTTTGGTTGTTTTTATTGAGATTTATAGACCGTTCATAGTTTGTTTTTTAAATAAGAGGAAAATAAACTAATGAAGGTATTAAAATGAACAAGCATAAAATGTATGGTTTAATAATACGTTAGATTAAAAACAGCAAAAGATAGATTAAAATTGATCAGGAAATAACAGTTTAAATTTCGATCAATAGCAGAAAATATATTACAGTCAATTCTCATTATTCGCGGATTCCGTATTCATATGTTCGACTATTTATTTGGAAAATATATTTGTAACTATTAAAATCGATTTCCGCGGTGCTTTCGCGCTTATTCACGGACTCCCGCTGAACGGCGAAAGTACTGTTACTAATGTAAATTCTCTCTTTCTCTCTCTAATAAAGGACGTTGTTCCAAACATAGTGTCTGTGTTGTTCATCCGGAAAAGTCTCATTACCTATCCTTGCTTACTCCACAGATCGCAGGTAGGCCGAAAGCCTGTTCATATCATCCGCAAGTCTAACAGAAGAATGTGACTATGCTTGAAGGCAGATTCAAATTTAGGCACCTAACTTCCTTCGCATTTGCTCCTTATGCCGGGATTTTAGAAAATCTAAGGCAAAAAGCGACGCAAACAAGGCTGACGCAGTTTTTCAATGCAGTTCAGGAAAATAATGTGTCAGCTGCTACATCAAACATCCTGCAACATCAAACAACTAGACTAACTATTTAACTATCACTAACTATGTAGGAAATAAGATTTTATTTACTACATAGTTAGTGTTTTAAAAAATTAAATAAAGATTACTTTAATTATAATATTGTATATAGTAGGCCTACTGTATACTGCATATACTGAATTATTTATAAGTTGTAATACACATTAAATAAAGTGCTTTAAACAACAACGACAACAAAAAAAAAAAAAAAACACATAAAGCAAAGATGAAAATGTTAGGAAGAAAGATTCGTAGGAACCTAATAGCTCTATATTTCCCATCGTAGATTTATGTTTCCCATAGCCACAATGATTCAGTATTCGCGAAGAATTTATAGGACATAACTACCGTGAATAACGAGAATCGACTGTAAATCTTATAATTAACATAAATTTTAATAAGAAACCTACCTGAATATTAATTGGAAACTTAAGATAGAACCCGAAATTCTGATAGTTGATACTTATATATGTAAGTATATATACTGCTGATCACAATCATTTACATAGATAATAATTGTTGCAGAACTAAAAGCTCGAGTTTCATTACAATAGGAAACAAAATATTAAGGTCAATCAGCATTTTCGGAAAATGTTTTGAATAATTTCGCCCTAATAAAGCAACCTTTTGTCAAAAAAGAAAATTATCGATGATGGGATTGGCTAATATGTTTGGTATTTGATAATCTGGTCCAATAATTTAGTGTGTTACTCGATACTGAGCCTTAGTATGTCCTACATTTTTAAGCTTTTATGCGATGGGGAGGTGTCATTTCAAAAACAATGTTGGTGCAAAAGCATGACGATATCTGTTTGAACACTTTAAAACGATTTTTATGGTTAAATTACACAATTAATTCTTCTCTTTCAGGAATGTTAGTCGCTAAATTTATTGGCATAATATTTAAAATAAATTTTGGATCATTATTCTTTGTTCAATTGATATGAATATTTTAATCTGACGTAAAACAACTTTTCAATTTCAGTAAGAAATTTAAGTACTATATTCGCCTAATTCTTCTATTTTCTTAGAATCTAAAGTGGATATTTCTTAAAAATGCAATATTTAAATGGAAAATTTTCCATAAACTTTTATAAATTCTGAGATTTCATAATAATAATAGGCAATGTGGGAATATATGCAATTTATGAAGTTTATTATATTTAATTCATTAAGCTTATATATCAAGTTTAAATAAATAAACAAATATTTTATTGATATACATATATAAATTATTACAATAAATAAATATATAATTAATATTATACAGTATAAAAAATGAAAGTTAATTATGCCACTTGAGAATTCGGCCTATATTTATAAATTTTCTCTCGAGGTATTTTTTCACCCCAACGTTTTTGCATAGATGATGGAACCGAATTCATTATTTCCAGCATAGGCGGATCGGGAAATAACATCGATCTTTGCAGCATCTGATTCGATGTAAACCACTGATTTAATATTGGAATAGCAATGGCAGTCACACCCATCATAAGAGCTATAGGTAGAAGAAGAGAGAATGCATTGGTCTGTCCACCTACAGATATAGGAAAGTTTCCGTTTCCTGGGTTAGTTGGTGCTACTGTCGGAAATTGTCGATCTTTGGTAGAGTTTTCTGACGAAGTTATATTGAATAAGAATGTCAGAGTAAAGACGAAGAATAACAAATTCATGTTATCTACAAAATATACAGACTATAATCGTAAGTCAAATCAAAACTTTAAAATCATAACTAGCATTGGCATGCACTTACCACTGTTGTATCCGAGGATATGTTTGAATATTTGTAGGTTAGAATGACTTTTATACTAAAATATTCCCGGAGGAATAATAAGAGAGACAGGACTTAGTTGACGTGACAATTGTCTCCTGCATTTTGTTGACCTATAAAATTCATCAATGTCAATTGTCACATTGTTAGGGAAATTCCATGGATGGTACCTTTCTGGAACATATCTCCGGGTTAAGATCGTAAGGAAAATTATGTTCCTTGAATATTTCATATATTCAAATTATAATATCGTATCATTTATATTTTATTTTTATATAAAGATATGTTTAATGTGAACACGTATTTTTGCCATTGTAAATAATGAACGACAATTGAACTTATAGCACGTATAACTGGTACTTTAAAAAAACCAGATAGTTGATAAATTTACGAATTTTTAAAGCAATTATATCATATTTTTTATTAGTAGTAGCAATTTTAATAACTCCATATTAATTATAAATTAATGAATAATTAAAATAGCGAAATAAATTATCTATACAGTATCAATCTGTACACGGTACGCCAAAAGAAAAAATATAAATTTTACATAAATTCTATTATTTTAATTTGATATACATATTTTATACTAATGCCAATTGATAAAATGCTAAAATTATTTAATATATTTATACTAAAGAAATCATCATTTCTGAAATGAAAAACAAGCAGATATAATGTAAAATATTACACATGAGATAAACAATTATTTTTTTGTGATTTTAAATGGTTTCTTTTCATTAAGAAAAAGCGATCAATCGAAGGAAAAAATGAGATTTAAATGGCAAAAAGATCAAATCCGGATATTTTAAAATAATAAACAAAGTAAACATGGTTCAGTTTTCGGAAAATTAGATTATTTTTTAATCCAATTCCAGGTATAAATTTATAAAGAAACTTATTTAATATTTTGATTTTTGGCAATAAAATTTTTCCGGATGTTAGCAGTTCCCAGGATATGCTAAAATACAGTTTAGTGATAATAATAATAAAAAAAAAATATATGTTCTACAGATAATAATTCGTTACCGGAAAATAAGCGTGAAAGATCACACACATTATAAGAGCACTAGTATATAGTAATCCATAAAAACCTTTGTGTGAAAATCTCTGAAACATTAATTATGAAAATTCCTTCAAGAAAACTATATTGCCATTCTGTAAGCTTAACTTGAAATATATTACGGGAATTTAGAGGTCTGATACTATATAAATGCTATAATAAATAGTCGACTACTTAGAAAGTAATACAGACGGGTCAAGTTCTTAAAAAATCTGACATCTGTTTTTATATAATAAATCAAGTTTAGCTTGCTGTTCGTTAAGTTTATTTAATTAGATTAACTATTAAACTGATAATAATTTAATTTATAATAATAAAAAACATTAATTGTCCAATTAATAATATTATAATAATTTATATAATTATCCTTGTTACTTCTCATTTGTTATTCAAATTAGAAGCATTGAACATATAATAGCCTTTAGCATAATATGCATTGTTTTTAAATTAGTGTTTAAATGAAACCTATTTATAAAAAAACAAAAATAAAATTTTAAAAATTATGTAGTACCAGCTATTATTGCATATTTTGAGACAATAATAGGAAACTCAGGACAAAATGGAGATTCGAGCAGAACGGTTTAAGATCTTTTTTTCGTCTGCATTCTGTTTCAATGTTTTAGGGCTTGTTAAAGTTTTCATTAGTGAGCTTCAAAGAGTCTGATGATTGTTACTTGACAGCATATTGTGATGTAATATTGTCAAGGCTATAATTTTATATGCTGCCTTATTCAATTGCGATATTTTCTAAACTTTCATAAAAGAAAGATAATTTAATTATTGTTATTTGATTAAATCAATGATATCTTTTTTAGAGATTTTTGGAAATTCAATCTTTATTTTATTTTTCAATTTTAATGATGTTGGCGAGGCATTCATAATCTAATAGAATATTATTCAAGGAAAAAATGTATTTCTTCCTCTTAAATTTATTATTTTATTATATTTCTCTAGAAAAAGAATAAAATAATAAATTGTTTACAAGGTTCTTCATTACAAAAGAAAGTGAAATCATCGATTTATTATTTCTTTGTGTTATTTTAATTGAAATTATTGTTTTATTTTTATTTTATTACCATGTTTACAAAAAATATTTTTGTCATTCTACATTTTGCCTCAATACCGAAACAAACGGGAAAGTGACAATTTTGCAAACAAAATGAGAATACAGTAGATTCCCTATTCTCTATGGTACAATAAATTCCCTATGATACAGAACCTAATCATAGGGGCCGGTTAACAGGCCCCTATAGTTAGGATTTCAGGTCGAATAAACGAATCCTGGTTAATTCGAAAACACATGCAAACTATCATCAGTGGCGCCGAGACGGGGGGGAAGAGGAGACAAATTCCCCGGGCCCGTAGAAGATTGAGGGGCCCGGGCCACTTCCTAACAATAAGAAATTTTTAAATTTTTTTCTAAATTAACTGCACATTATAAGATATATAGAATTAAAACTGTAGCCTATTATAAAAATCTAAGGTAAAAAAATCTTTTTATTCTAAACAGTTAAAAATTAAAATGATAATTAGACATAAGCATTTCATTTAAACAGAGAAGAAACTGACAGGCCGACAGGGCCCACAACATATAAGGAATGAAATATAAGAATGTATACAGTACTCAGTAGAATACGTTTATAGTGAAACGATTAAGACCGGAAAATTTTTCGTTATAACCGACGTGAAAAGAAAAATTTAAAAAAAGTTGGAAGCGTTTCCCAAGGTTAGTTCTATGAGCCTATATCGTTATTCTTCGAAAAAGTCCATATTTTAAAGATTTTCTTCGAAAATATAATTAAAAAATAAAATTCGTCGAACCTCAATTAATAATTAAATTAATTCAAATTATAATGAAATTTTCAAATTTATATCTGTCCAGTAAAATTTTCAGTTACAAACCAGCCAGCGAAAGAGTGTTTTGTGCCAGAAGAACTGAAAAAAATTAGTTAATTTGAAAATTTTTTTACGGGTAAGTATTCTTTTAACATACTGTATGTTGTAAATGCTTTTTTGTTTACATTTTTAATTAATATGATCATATAAATAATAGATATTTTTATAAGAAAATATATAGTGCTTTTGATCATAATTATGTTTGTAGGTTAGATAAGCAATAATGAAACTGTTTAAAGCAGTTATTTTGTACATTATATGTTATACCAACAACTTTTTTATAGATACTGTATTTTTATTATTATTTAAAAATTTTTTTGTATGCTTTTTAAACTAGATTATTCATTTCAAATATTTTTAAAATATTTTTTGAATGATTAATTTTAATTAAGAATAATTAATTATTAGATTTTTCTTGGGAAACATGAGTTATCAACATAAGTCCGGTGCTCAAAAAAGAAAAGAACGAAAGGGAAGGGAGAAAAAAGTGACAAAAGGTCAAAGAACATTTGAAACTTTAGGTTTTGTGTTACGTAAAGATTCTGATCAAAATGTACAAAGATCTTGTGAAACAGACACTACAATTGAAAAAGTTTTCAATACAAATATTCCCGAATCAATCAAAGATAAGACTACAAAATTTTCATTAGTTACTGATATATGTAATGAGCTAAATACAAATAGTGCTGATTCCACTGATATTTTGCAGATCGACAAACATTCAATAAATATTTGTCCTTCTACAGTAAATGATAGAAAAAAAAGTCTTACAAGCGGATTAGCTGAGCAAAAATTATTTGATTTTGATATTGGTTTACTTCAAAATAATTTCAGCGATGTTAATGTAGAAGATGCCGTTCGACGAGGGCCAGAACCTTTTCCCAATAATTTACCTGTGGATAAACAGGGGAAAAAATTTCCTAAGTATGTTTTAGAAGTTTTATTAAATAATGGTGAACGAGTTAGTCGTGATTGGTTAGTGTGGAGTAGAACTCAAGAAGCTCTGTATTGCTTTCCATGTCGACTATTTTCAAAATATCCTGAGGGTCATAGGCACCAATCTATTTTTTCTTCTAAAGAAGGTTGGAACCCTACTAATAAGAGATACAAAAAGCTTTACAGTAGAATTCCAGATCATGAAAATAATTTTTCTCATAGAAAAAATTATGTAGCATGGAGAAATTTGGAAAAAAATATTGATAAGAACGGTACTATTAAAACTCTTATGTTTCAACAGATAGCGGACGAAGTTAAAACTTGGAAAAAAATATTAAAAAGAATACTCGACGTAATATTATTTCTTGCAGAAAGAGGATTGCCACTTAGAGGAAAAACTAACTTAATTGGACACCCTAATAATGGAAATTTCTTGGGAATATTGGAGCTTCTTAGCCAATATGATCCTCTATTGGCAGAGCATTTGAAAAAAGTAAAGAAATCTCAGGATGATAAAAAAAGATTACAAGTCCATTATTTATCTAGCGACATACAAAATGAATTTATTTCATTTTGTGCTCAGCATGTAAGAAAAAATATTTTAAAGGAAATTACAATTTCAAAATATTATTCAATTATAGTAGATGCAACTCCTGATTCTGCTCATATGGAGCAGACTACATTCATTTTAAGATATGTCATTATGGATGAGGAAACCCAACAATACAGTATTATGGAGCGATTTTTAGATTTTCAAAATTGTAATAAAAAAAGAGGGCAAGATATAGCGAATTTAATACTGCATACGTTAGAAAAAAATAATATCCCTTTAAATGATTGTCGTGGCCAAGGTTACGATAATGGCTCGAACATGGCAGGAGCATATAAAGGAGCACAATCTATAATTTTGAAAGAAAATAGTTTAGCTGTTTTTTCGCCATGTGCGTGCCACAGTTTGAACTTGTGCGGTGTTCATGCTGCTGAATGTTGTCCCGAGGCAGTTACTTTTTTCGGAACAATTCAAAAATTGTATAACATATTCAGTTCAAGTCCTCAAAGATGGGAGATTTTAAAAGAAAATATTAAATGTTCTCTTCATTCTATGTCAAATACTAGATGGTCTGCAAGAATTGAAAGTGTTAAACCTTTCACACAGAATTTACGCGGCATTTTAAAAGCAATTAATGAGGTTATGGATTTAAATTTAACTGCTGAAGTTCGAACCGACCTAACTGGCATTAAAAAATATATTAATTCATATGAATGTTTGGTACTATCAACGCTTTGGCTAAGAATTCTAACAGCTATTAATTATGTAAGTACAGTATTACAAGCACGAGAGGCTACACTGGATGTAGTGATAGAAAATCTGTATCATCTATTAAAAAATTTGAATGTAATAAGAGATTGCTGGGAAAACATATTACATGAATGTAAAATAGTAGCTGAAAATCTAGGTTTAGAAACAAATTTCTCGGAAAAACGTACATATAAGAAAATAAAATTATTAGTACAACATCCCGAAACACCAGAAACAATATTTAAACGAAATGTGTTTAATGTCATTATAGATAATGTTATATTAAATATATCCACCCAATTCGATGCTGTCAAATCATTGTACTCTTCCTTCGGAATTTTGTGGGAATTTCCAGAAAAAGAAGACGAAGAGATAAAAGAAAAAGCAAGCATTTTACAAAAACTATATAGCATTGACATAACCCCAGATATTGGACAGGAATTGATACATCTTAAATATATATATACCGCAAATATAGTTGAAAAACATCTATCTCCCATAAAACTTTTAAATATCCTAAAAAAATTAAAATTGGAAGTCCTTTTCCCTAATACCATAATAGCTTTAAGGATGTTTTGCACTATCCCCGTTACAGTAGCTAGCGCAGAACGATCATTTAGCAAATTAGCAAGAATAAAAAACGTCCTACGATCAACCATGTCTCAAGATCGACTAACTGACTTGGGGATTTTATATGTGGAAACAGATTTAGCCCAAAAGTGCAACTTTTCGACAATAATAGATATGTTCGCTAACTGCAAAATAAGAAAAGCCCCCTTAAAATAACTAATACAGAATATAATAAAATTGGATGTTATATTTAATGTAAATAATATAAAATAAAAGTATTATAAAAGATGCAATAATTTTTTTAAAATAATCTTTAAAAACTTTACACATATTACAATTTAAGTTAATTTTGTATTTTAAATAATTCATCAAAATCAGCAATATATAAATTACTCGATATGTCTACTTTACAACACAAAAATATTTAATATTGGTAATTTAGTAAATAGCAAAGTTAACTTACCTTATATTTAAATAGCCTCAAATTTTTCAT